>JAHWFP010219088.1:16297-37930 GCA_023313725.1 Lithobius niger
TGAAGTTTTTGGACCCTGTCGAAGGGGGATCATAAATTTATCAGGTCCCGTCAAGGGGGGGGGGGGTCAAAAACAAAAACACACTGACGAACTGGAAGAAAAAAGTCATTTTTGGACCTCAAAAATGGCACTTTCAGCAGTCAAAATTTCTAAAAAACGCTCAGCTTCTGGGGGGCAAGTCCCCCACACCCCCGATAATAATAGGGTGAAGGGGGAGCATCGATAATTTGGAGGTCAGATTTTCATTTCCTCCGGTTCCCCCCCCCCCCTCCCCCCGGCTATAAATAATGGCCCGTCCTTTATGACGGGATGGAAATAAAACGTATGAAAAAAACATGGCCGAAACTCTGTGTATTGAGGGGGAGGGGGTGACAACCCAACGAAGGCAACGATTAGTCCAATTCGGAAACATGGGAGTACCATTTTTTAACGGGGGGGGGGGGGAGGGATTTGATATTAGGAGGGTAACTCCTCACTGGACTAGGGGGCGGGGGAAGGGGATAGGCACCACTGGCTGCCACAAATGTAAACTCCAAGCTGTTCGTGAACGGCTTGAAGTCAACAATTTGTGGCAGCTCCCACCTTAGCTATAGTGTCTTACGTATTGTGAACAAGACCCAAATACCGGGCCGAAAATTGTTGCCAAATTCATGTTTTTGTGAGCTTTCTTGTCAGTCAGAGGACACATCTATTTTAAACCAAAGCCACAGCTCGCAAATTAATTTTGCAAGAGATAAGAGCATGCATGAAGAACTGTGATGGAACTTGTAGCTAATACACTGAAAATTATAAAATCTCAACTTGTTTCTTGGTAACGGAGGGGATGTACAGTACTCTTGCCTCCTAGTAGGCAATAAACCACAAGGCATGAACATAAAAGCTATTTAATTTTCGGAAAATATTTTTCTTGGTCACAACAATTTTAAAAACCACCATTGAAAATGAAAATGAAGGGCCGACAACAGCCTGGCATTCACACTGTCACCCACAATATGGCGGGTGTGTGAATGTCAGGCCTTCATTTTAATTTTTAATGGTGGTTTATAAAATTGTTGTAACCAAGGAAAATATGTGGCATTTTCCAAAAATTAAATAGCTCTTATGTCCATGCCTTGTGGTTCACTACCTACCTAATTGTTGTACATGAAAATTATACTTCGACTGTATAGCCCAAATTCGTTCTAGAACCAGAGCCTTCTTAATTTTATACAACGACGACTTTACCTACTGAGCCATCATCCATGGGCATGTAGTAAATTAAAAACCGAAAAGCGCTTGACTTGAACACATTTACCTTAGCTAAACATCAGTGTGCAAAAAAGCTCGTTGAAACAGAAAATAAAACTAAAAAAATTGCAAAGGTCGCGTTTTCAGCCTTAGAATAAATGAACACAATTAAGATTGCGGGTGTCGAGAGTTTAAATCACGTGATTCAGCATGTGACCGCGCAAAATTGCAAAACGACCACTAAACACTTATAACAACATGCAGATTGCAGTCGACCAACACACAAAAAATACGACTGTAATAATTTGACAACTTCGACGGAGTTGATAAAATCTTGAAAGATAATAATTCGAACGGGAGCAAACAATTATTGGCCTGGTTTTCCCCGCTGCCTTCAAACGCTAACGCTTTCTCACGATTGATGAGGATTATCTTCCAAAGTTGATTAAAACGGCGTTCGCCACCACCTACCTGAATATGATAATAGTGCGGATGTAAATTGTTGAGAAGATGCGTGAAAAACCATGAGTAGGTCGATAAAACAAAACTAGAAGAATTTTTTTTCTTCTATATTAATTAAATTTTACACAAACTCGTACAAACGTCAAAAGTAAATAAATTTTGCCAATTTGGCAAATGTGACGGCTATTTGGGCAGTGGCAAATGTGAAAATTATGAATGAGAAAATTTATAGATACAAAAGTCCTCCAGGAAAAAAAGGTATAAAGGTGACGAGAAGACCGTATGACCTTTTTGCACATTCATAGTCCTATGAAAGTTGTGATATCAACCCAAAACCAAAACTGGTATAAGGGAAGCCGCCAAGTTTCCAAAAAGGGTCGGCCTTTGAAAGTAGTGATATCATTCAACCAGGGAGAGGACGTTGAATGAAAACTTAAAAGATTGATATCTTCTAGTTTTCATTGAACTTTCGAACTGTTAGTCGGTGCGATTAACTCGGCTAATAGGATTAACCGTGGGGGTGCCTTTCTCTGGTTGAATATCACTACTTTCAAGGCCGACCATTTTTAGAAACTTGGCGGCTTCTCTTATACCAGTTTTTGTTTTGGTTGGATCTTGTTTACGCCTAACCCATTGAGGGCTGTGTTCTCCAGAACAAGGGAGCAGTTTCAGTATAAAGGGAAGTAAGGCTCACAGCTTTATCTCAAGCAGCCTTGTGGGGAAAGGCTTACGTCCCATTGAAGTTTTAGAGGACGGAAAGCCAAATGCTCTCGGTTGGTGATAAATACACACAGATGGCCTTGTCATTTTGGCTACGCGGTACAGGGTTTCGCCCTTTAGTCTCACAGCTTGCAGGTTGAATTCCCCACTCAGCGCAGTCCGACATTTAAGTCCAAAAAAGCAACTGAAATAGGTTTGCATCAGAGGCTAGGCATATGGTTCAATGATGGTTAGCACTAGTTTCGTGAAAACAGACTACTGTCACAAAATAACTAGTGCACGTCAATAGAGATATTGATATATCGGTATCGGTATAATCTGCATGTATCGGTATCTTTTAAGGCTTCCGATATAGATAGTATAGTCCAACAAACGAAACCATTTTCCCTGCAAAACTGACATCAAGCGTGGCAAAATCTTATTTAATCAGGTAAATATACTGAAGCCACACTTAGGAAAAAGAGTAAAAATGCTTTTATTGCTGCACAGAACTTAAAAATGTTTGAACTTTGACTAACTAGTTATTTTTTTGTAAATGAATTTCTATTTTTACGAACCGCAGAAGCAAAGACCAAACTCTTGCTGGTATAAAGTAGTATAAAAAGGCGTTTGTTTTGTGGATATGTAGCCCGAGTGACAAGACAATTAAAACGTAAGTTTTCGTTGAACCTCTCAATTTAACACAATTTTTGGCATTTGTATGGAACTTGAATTTTTAGTTGTATTTTTACTATGTACACCGGTATCGAATCGTACGGTAAAAACTCATATTGGCCGGCCCCTACACACCTCAAAGGTATTAAGAAAAAAAAAGAGGATCTACAAGCACTCTTGATTTGCATTATTTAATTTCCCTTTTTTTGCCTTGAGATAATCTTCTGTCATTGTTGTTTGGTTGCAAGATTATACCGTGGTCTTTTTCAGACAGTGGTGCCTGCAATGAAAAGCTAGCCATATCTGAGAATTTTTTTTTGTTCAATAAAATGGCGAAAAAAGTTGACTAAGTGACGTGAAATTAACAGCGAATGGGTGATGGCTTAATTGTTGGTTTAAAACGCAAAACAACTGTTCTAAATAAATAAAGAAAATCACAAGGTAAAGGGTAAATGAAGCAAGCAGTCTGCATTAAAGACTGGCCTTGTGAGGATACACAATACACTAGTCTGAGAAAGAAAGAAAAGACTACTGCCCCGACTGGGACTCGAACCCAGGACATCCCGTTTACTGTTCTAATTAAACTGCTCTAATTAAAAATTCAGGCGTACGCGACGACGCTGACTCCTGATCGTCTGTCGTCAGCAAAACATTTGTGAAAATTGTAATTGTTTTTGCGCCTTGCCCCCCCCTTCCACCGCCCCCCCCCCCCATCGGAAAAAGAGTCTCAATCGTAACATAATTAAAATCGTTCAGTGTGTTTATTTATTTATTTATTTGTGTGCCCTTCTACTTCTTTTGAAATAGTGGCCTCAAAAATTGGAGAAAGGGTTTGGAAGAAAGGAAGTTTCTCCGAATTTCTCTTAGGCGTATTCTTAAATTCAAATTTAGGTCCTAAATGCCCCAAATTAACGAAAAAATGACCGTTTTCAACAATCAGCAAAAATCGTACAACAATACATGACGCCAAATATTTTTCGTGCCTTTCGGGAACGTCCATTAACAATGGTTAGGCGGCAGTAAACCAACTAGGAACAAGTCGGTTAATAACTGTTTGTTCTCAGTAACAATCAATAAACACACGCAGATTTGCTCAATATTTTATTATCTAGACACACGCTAGTAACGCAAGTAACAGTAGATCATCCCATTGTAGACTTGCGATTGTAAAAAAATTGATTGTTAATGATAAAAAGGCGGCTCACTAGCAGACACGTGTTTGTTAACTGTATGCAACTGAAAACATATTTTGGCATGTTGAGGATAAATCCCAATGCGGTGAAAATGTTTCAAATTTTGGAAAATGTAAGGGGAAGAGTCAGAGATTAAGAAAAACTAAAATTTAAAGGATGAGTGTCCACCAATCGTAGAGAAAAAGACGGGTTTTTCTACCAGTTTTGGTTTTGGGTGGATCCTTATCTAACAGCATATGTAGAATACAATCATTAGAAGTACGGGATGACATTTACAGACGAATGGTGACAAAATAATAGTCATCTAAATCTTACTTGAAGAGGTGCAGCAATAAGGAACCTCTTCGAGCGAAGCGAGACGACGCCAACAGATCGAGCGAAGCGAGCGATTTTAGCTAGTATTTGTAATTTTAAACACTCTTCCCTACTATTTTGTGGGCAGCAGTTTTACTATTTAACCGTGACTACACTTTTTTTGTTGCCGAAATCATTTCTTACGCCGAACAGCTAAGGGGGGAAAAAAGTTGGGTTTTTCTTCGTTTTTTGGCACTTTTTTTTTTCCTTACCTGATAACGTTAAGATGGAAATATTCAGAATTGACTGTAATCAGTGTGCAAAATTCTGCAACAACTGCGGTAATTTGGTAATTCCAATAAATGTTTTTGGGGGATACAAATATTGGGAAGAGTCGGTACTTGATATCTTCGCCTGTAAAATTCAAATCATTTCGTTTTAGTATCGCGTGCACGTGCACCTAGAAAAAAGTTGTTGACATTGGCAAAGAATTTTCGGCATTTCAGAAATTCTCAAAGAATGCAGACAGCAAGACTCCCTCTCGTGTTTTGAGTCATGGTTTCAATTAATTTTTTTTTTTGTTAGCCGTTAAACTGCTGCTCTGTTAAATCATATTTTTTTTTTTACTTCTGTAATTTGGCTGGACGGTGGTTTGTTTATTTTATCTTCCAGTCAGCTGGTGACCTTGCGGGTGTTACTCTGCAGGGTGGGCGAAGCCTCTCGACTACATTCTCATGCCATTCCTATGAATGAAAGTGCATTACGTAACAAAAGCTAGTACCGGACTGGCCAGTACCATAGCTTTGGCGTGGACGTAGCTTGTTTGTGTTATTGAAATTTCCGATGATGAAAATGAATATTTTGCGTTCTGTATATACTCGGTATAGAATAGATTCTTGTGGTATTTTGGCGGCAAATACAAATGCAGACGATCATGACACTATGTAAGAGACATATCGTTGAGTGTTGCTGCTTCTGTGGAAGGTGGATACCGTCCTTTATCCAAGCCCTATTCACTCGCTCCGAAATCTAGCCACGGTAGTGTCCAGAGTACTCGCGATCAAAACGTGGTGCGCCATCTGGCCACAAACTGTTGTCTCCAACTACTTCCGCACAAATCCAAGATGGTGGTGACGTGTGATCACCAAGTCTTAGTCGCTTCACGGCCACAGAGCAGGGCAACACGAAACAGTTCGTCTAAATTATCTTCTTTATCATTAGAATTGCATTTTTAGTTTTGTCCACGCGTGTCCCGCTAAAATTTACGCGATTTCTAAAACTGAAATTGTAATGAAGTTAGCCGCTAGTTGAGTTTCGTTGCTTCTTAGCTCGCGTTCCATAGTCGAAACCGAAACTGCATATAACGACGCTAAAGCTTCCGCTGTTGTCGGCTTGGTGTTCTCGTGGCGAATTTCAGAAACTAGAGTATTGTTCCCGGAGTTTTGCACGCTTTGCTTGAGCGGTAAGTGTAGCAAGTGGGTTATCCCATAACGAAGTGTAGTTATTAATCCAAGCTTTATCCACCGAAAATATAGAGGAGCCTGTTCGCCATTTCGATAGCGTTGCCCGTAATCTAGACACAGCATCCACGTTCCAGATTCTCCTTCATCCAATAGGCTGAAGTGGGTCACGTGATCTCGCTTCAGTTATGAAAATCTAGGTGCTGCTGCGAATAGTGTTGTTCCATTTTTAATTTACCGCTATTTTCTGTGTACAGGGTGGTCCACAAAAAAAATGGCGACCCAACATTTTCCAAGTCCAACCTTTCTAGTTAGCATCCCTCAGAACCTGGAGAGGACAGAAATTTTCCCGTTTCATTAGATTTGATTTGTCGTATCCTGGGATTGAAGGGTGCTAAGTAGAAAAGTTGGACTTAGAAAAAAGTTGGCTCGTCAGTTTTTTTGTGGACCACCCTGTATTGCTCGAAGATTCTACGGCGCTGCAGCTACGAGTTGAAAAAGGTGAAAAGGCGCCTTTAATTGGACAAATTTCCTGTTCATTGTTGTGGCGTCAAGTGTAAATTTTTCTGACACAATGTCGTTAACACGCCACAGTAATTCTAAACACCGGTTACCGCCGGGTTTTCTCTCTAATTTATGAACAAATGTCATCTGCGATATTCGATTAATATTGGATACTAAGTTGAAAAAAAAATAGGCTATTTATTTCAGGAAACACTGTTCGTAAATTAGAAAAACACGGGGAATTATGTGACGTGAATGCCATGACGGAAGGTCTGGAGTGCTTGCCTAGGGGTGTACCTGTACACTTAACTTAGTCAGCAAAACTTGTTTCCAGCAGACCATCTGTAGCACGTGCTTCGCAACCTGTCGATTTGTATTCAACCTCGTTAAACTCGCGTTTTTCTAACCCAACATTGGCTCGAACTCAAGTTCGGTTCGTAAGTTCTGTGGAAAGCGAACGTAATGCTGCACGCAGATATTGGTCGTTATTTTAGTAAATGTAAAAGTGTAGGTTAAATATAGAAGTTGAGAGGCGCTGTATATGTCACGCCGTGCCTCTGGTGACGGAATTGTGTATTTCTACCAGAGGGTGGATTGATTTAAATCAAGCCGAGTTTAATCAGCGATTTAAATCGTGATTTAAATAAAATGATTTTTATTAATATTGATAACTTCGATTTAAATCGAATGATTTTCATTAATAAAAATCCAGATTTAAATCAATAATTTTACCCTTCCTTTAAATGTTTCAAGTAATTTCACCCTATAAAATTTCCGGTTTTAAGTTTTAGCTTACTGTTACGACCAGTGACACCTAATAGTCGCTTATGGCGACAGCTCTTCAGTAGGTCTGCAGAGGTTGTTTTCAGCATTTCGATATGTTCACACAAGTTAGGCAACAATCATCACAACAAACATCGCATCAATTCAATTGTCGATGTTGTAAACCTTTGTAGCGCGGCGCCAGCGTCAGTGTCTTATATCTTGAAGCATAGTTGGGCACATTTCAGGTACTTGAGGAAAAATAATAATGCGGTACAAAAGCTTAAATTGTGTTGAAATCAAGAGCAATGACCCACCTGACAAAAATTAACTCGTGTAGGAATGCCTGCAGCTAAGCTGCTTTCAATGCAAAATCTGACCCTCAGTAACGTTGAAAATGTGCCATGTTCTAGTTTTTATTTAACCTTCGAACTATTAAGCAGTGCGATTAACTTGGCGAATGTTTTAGTGTGTTGATATCACTCCTTTTAAGGGCCGAATCATTCGGAACTTGGCGGCCTCTTTTACCAGTTGTAATTTTGATATGATAAACAACCTCCCGGCAACAGTCAAGGCTGGAGAAGCTGTATTTTTTGTTCGGAAAAAAAATAAAGCAGTCGTGTGGATGGCATGACTAACTTGACTCAAAAACAATAATTTTAGTAGTTCCATTTTTGAGTTGACTGAAGACTGATCGATCGTCAACGTGAAATCACAGTAGTTCTTTTTACCAGTCATCTTACCTTGTGGCCTGCTGCACATTTAAATTTGTATCAGATGTGATGTTTATTAAAACTGACCTCAGCGTTCAAACTCAAAAATCAAAATTTTTCAAAAACTATAAATTTATTTTCTACGCATTATCTCTGTATTAACATTCACCTAAATAGTAACCTCAAATTACCACGAAAAACACACATAAAAAAATACCAATTTAGATTAAGAAAAATTCGATTTAAGTAAAAAAAAAATCTGATTAATTGATTTTTTTGTTGAAAAAATCACGAGTTTTATCCACCCTGATTTATGCTTCGGTTTTCGAATTCGTCGCACCGAGTGCAAGCGTTTTCCCCTTTCATTACTTTGCCCAAAGTTTTAAAGGGGGGTGGGGCAGGTTTTTCCTGTAATATCGACTCCCAGCTAATGGCAGTACTCGACGCAGAGCAACGAAAATACTTGTAACCTGCGTTTACAGTGGTAAATTGAAGACATCAGAGAGGAAATTTACACTTTACCACGCGCGTGAGAACAAACGTTTTACGTTTGTGGTAAAGTGTAAATTTTCCCTCTGACACGTAGCAAAATCAATCTAGGTGTGCACTAGTATAGGCTACAAGTCCAGGGAAAGAAGGGTAAGGTATATTGTTCGTCAATAACATCTTTTAGGAAAGGTAGGAAATATTGAGCCTATATATAGTTATTTAAAGGCCAGTTGCCACCAATTAGCATTGCAGCATTTTAGGCCTATCGAGTTCTCTCTCGCAGGAAGCAAAGGAATGCACAAAGCAAAACTTTTAAACGCAACAAACAAGCCACGTGACTTGTTATGAATTATTGAATAAAAATTTGGTACGCCCTCGTGCAGCTGGAAAAAAAGCTGTAACGATTAACGATATTAGTGTCACTAGATGGCGCCAGAGGGTTTTCTTTATATTTTTCCGTGGCGCCATCTAGTGACATGAGTATCGTTAATCTTCACTGCTTGTTTCCAGGTGCACGAGGGTGAACCAAATTTTTACTCAATAATTAAGGGGTCACGAGACTTGTTTGTTGCGTTTAAAAGTTTTGCTTTGTGCATTCCTTTACTTCCTGCGAGAAAGAACTCGATAGGCCTATAGATGCTGCAATGCTAATTTGGGGGACACCGACCTTTAAGTTGTGTGCACACAGATGAGCGAGAAAAACACTCCCGGAAAAAATACCCTTTGGTAAAAATACTTTAAAAAAATGCTCACTTGGCGAAAAGACGGGCAAAAATACCACGGGAAAATACGTCTAAACTATACGTTTCGTCTAAAATTTAATAAACTGACAGTACGTCTGCATGCCGAAAGTATGGTAAAAAAAAAACGCCAAAAACGAAATGCGTTCGAAATTATTAACTCTTGCTATTAAGGGTGCTTTTCTACTTGACGGAATTTGTGATTAGTTGCGTATTCTGATGTTATATGAATTGTATAGCTGCAGCTAGCGCGGCTCTTAAACGAGACGCATGTTGCAAATTCCTTTCATACGTATAAACATCATCCTTTCAGATTTTAGTAATAATAATAAAAATTTACCACCACTGTGTGGAAGGAAGACGGAAAGGCTATGGGGGGGGGGGGGGGCACTTGTACTGCGTTCCTGAGCAATCAAAATTTAAAAATTTAAAACCTAAAAAATTAAAATTTAAAAACCTTAAACCCAAAATTGAAAAGTTGAAAATTTAGTAGTTGGCCTAGGCTATAGTTCACTTTATATTCAGTTTAATACAAAATACAGTTTAGATGCACTGTATTTTTCCACGGTTGCATTTTGTTACCCTGTGGGGATGTGTTTTCCGAGGAAGTATTTTTTTTTCGATGTTTGGTTCCCCCACCCCCGAAGTAATTGTTGTTGGATCCGCGCAGACAACGCCGACGATTACTTAACTTCACCACGTTATTTTCGACATTCGTCAGTGACTAGCATCGATGTGAAATTGACGCAGACATTAACGATGTTTACATATACGAGCATTCAATTACCGGACGTCCTATTTACGTCATTTAGTGTTGGTGTTATTGACGAACAACTCGTCCCTGGTTGTAGCGTTGCCTGAACGTCACTTTTCTGTAATTTGCTGACGATGCTGTCTACCTCTTTGGCGTCTGTCTCGTGAAAAAAAAGTTATTTAAGCCGCCACCAAGGAAAAGTACAACGCGAACTATGTGAACGGTTCCAGGGACCCGGAGCAAGTCGTGCACCGGGGGGGGGGGGGGGGGGCGCAGAGGGTGCACTTGCCCCTCCCAAGACTCTGAAATTACAGTAAGACTGAGAAATTGCAAGCATCTCGTTTTTTTTTCTATACCGACATCAGAAGACCTTAATTTTTCGCCTCACGTAGGGTAATGTTGGTTTATTACAAGGCTCTCAAAAAACAAAATTCTTCCCTCTCCTCTCCTACCCCCCACCCCCCAAAAAAAAAAAAGTGCGAAAAATGCTTTACATCGAAGCTGAAAACCTATTTAGGATTTAGTGCGTTAAGAAAATTTCTGAAATTATGTTTCTTATTCTTACAAGCCCGAAAAATACGCTGAAATTGTTAAAAATGCGTCAGCTTTCTCACCAATGCGCCACTGCCCGGAGCAACGTGAGCAGGTACAACCGACTGGTTATGTGGAATCGTCATCTCCCAACCAAGAACAAGAAACAAGATCGCATCCCACGAAAAAAATTATCGAAAAGATAATGCGATTGCCGAAACATGAATTCCTTTGGGGGGGGGGGCCCCGCCACCCGGTAGTGGTAAATACGCACAATACCAGTAATCAACTTATACTCTTACGTTTTATTAGACAAATTACCCCAACTTCTTTAGCGTAAACCGAACCCCTTTCACAACAGCACGTGTGTGTTAAGTTAATGACCTTTTGTGCGTCATTCTCCTTGTTGGTTGTAAAAAAAAAAAATAAAGAAAAAAAAAAGGAAAAAAGTGTAACACTACCACTCCCATGCCAACACTTTTTTTTCCTTTTACTATTTTTTTTTTTCGTATTGAGTCTGGGGTTTACTCATTCCGTCTTGTAGCTCGGCTTGAAAATTGTTGCAAGTTTTAAGATGCAGGCATCACTGTCCACGTGTAAGTTTATAAACGAAGTGTTGGCGGCGAGTGACGAAGACCCTCATTTGCATACAGCTGTGTATGGCCGCGCGCGCGTGGGCCACAGATTAGGTGGTCCGGCTTATCTTTTCGTTATCCCCATGCACCTGCCACCAGGCCAAAGAACCACCGCCTGCATCCTAGCACCTACTTAGCACACTTTAGCAACTAGGTTTAGCCGGGCTAATATTCATCCTGACCTCCTCAATTTAGTCTATCCATTTTTTTTCCTCATTGGGCCAAAATCCAGAAACTGTATTTTTATGGTATACCTTGGAGGGTGCATGCATGACAGTTTCGCCGAATTTTACATCAGTATCTTAGTTTTCGGCGAAACGGGAATTCCCAATTTTTCCCTCAAAATTACGAGCCGCGCTCGTGCAGCCGCGCTCGTGGCGGCTAAACATAAGTGACATCAGTAGCCGCAACTAAGCACAAATTCCTTCCAATTAGGAATGTATCTTTATAACTTCTCCAGCGCCCAATTTTTTTTTAAAGAATAATTTGATTCGGCAAACCGGGAATTCCGCTTTCGCTGAATTTTTTCGCTGGAATTCAATTTTCGGCGAAACGAGAATAACTGTCGGCGAAATGGGTATGCACCCCTTGGAGGTATGTCTCGCTTCCAGCCGAACCCATGGGGTCAGAAGGCGAGCGGGATAATTTTACTAGGAAATTCCAATCGGAAATTCCTATGATAATTGACATGAGTATGAAGCATCACATGGCCCTTCTCTTCCCGAAAGTACCAAGGTTGGATGAGGTCAGGTTCAAACCAGGGACCTCTTGCACATCAAAAAAAAAAGAAAAAAAGTCGTGCTAACACCGTCAGTCTACCTTGTTCCATTCTTTCTTTTTCCTTATGCGGTACTATAGCATTTTTCGAAGCCAAATAATTTTTTTTTTAGTAACAATCATGTAAAATCCCGAATATTGGATTTATTTAATGCAGTTTGCTTCTGGGTCCCTTCATGAAACCAATAATGAAACCAATATTGTGAACAGGTAAGGATGACAATAATTGTGCGGAAAATGAGTAATGAGGAAAATTCGCGTGTAATGCAATAAATGAACCCAGTATTTTATTGAAATTCAATTGAACTGAATTTGAATTTAACCTTCAATGCACTGTGCTAACTCGTCATGAATTTGCATTTCATGTCATGAATTAATGTTGTACACAAACAAATTGCGGTGTCATCCATCAATTGAACCTCGGGGGTCTTTGGACAAGGTCTTCAATGCACCAGACTAAGCTAACTCGTCATGAATTAGCATGTCATGTAATGATAGCATGTCATGTCATGAACTAGCATGTTATGTCATGAATTAATGTCGTGCACAACAAACTGATGCCACGCGATGGTTATTTGTCGGAGTCTGGAGTTCAGGTACTCCCTGTCATAAGGGTTGTGTACTGTCGTTAAAGGGAGATTGCCATCAAATGATAGGCTACAGTATGTATAGCCATTTACCGATATCTAGTATAAATGAAGTATCTATAGAGGTAAATGAAGAATTTCTACTTCTCTTCCCCCCTTTGCATTTCAGTACATTTTCTGTGAAGGGACATTCATGTCCTGCAATAACTTTAGACCAACAATAGACCAATTTGATGCAATAAATACGAAACTAGTTTAACGATAAAACAAACAGTTAACCAACTAACCGCAAGGCAGCTATTCTGGAGGGCAGCCAAGCAGCCAAGAGTGACTGCAGCAGAATTACAGGTTGCCTTTTTTCCATTTTTGCTACTTCCTGGCAGGTGTGCCATAAATATGTTACTCTACCTAAATTGCAAACTGTGGAGCAGGATTCCGAGATGGTTTGCAAGGGAGAGGGTCCAACTCTCAAGGTAGAGCTCCACTCCCTCTCCTCATCACCCCCAATACACACACAAACACGCGTCGTGATGCATGGCTTCCGGTGGTGAGGGACTTGCACGGCAAAATGGCGCGAAATTTTTTTCTACAACCTTTTTTTTAATCATTTGCAAAGCCGGAATTCCTAGATATTCATGTTCAGATACAGTATTTAAGTAAGAAATATCGAGTAAATGAGGATCGGACGATTTCTGGACCATTTTTTGTATTAAAAGGACATACCTTCTCACTATATTCGAGCATCCTGCGCGAAATAACTTTTGCGACATTTACATTGGTTAGAATAAATGTATCAAAACCATTTCTTACGAGGGAAAAAAATAGGAAAATGAATGCCTTTTCAACATTTACACGGGTCTGAAGTTGTGTTGCAAAACTGAGCCACACAGAAAGCCAACCGGGAGAAATGCATCTTCAAAGTGGCACTATCACTGATTGAAAGTCTGCAGAATCTGGCCAACATCTAGCGCTGTCTAGTATTATCTAACACTTGCTTGCATCAAGCGAAGGACTGCATAACGCAATTTCTTTTAATATTAAAACAAAAAGGCCATGACCTCCTTGAGTACTGTGTGAAAGTTTGGTACGTCCTCGTGCACCTGGGAGCAAGCTGCAAAGGTTAACAATATTACCACCGCTAGATGGCGCCATGGTATTTTCGTTCGGCTTTTGAATCGGTGATAGTGCCACTTTCAAGTCGAGCGGTGATGGGATTTGATCTTTCGTCTACTTGACTTGGAGTTCTCCGCTCTGACAATTTTAAAACACGCCCGAGTACACCAGGTGCTATTTATTTAGTATATAGTCTCATTGCCGTCGTTAGTGTTTCTGTGGCCTTCCCCCAAACCAAAAGGAAAGAGCACGCCCCAACCAATCATCCCCAAATGATTTCGAATTCACCCCCTCCCTCCCCAATTCCTGTCATCTCCCTCAAATAGATTTCCCTTTGTCCATCCCCTTCCATTTCCTTCCCACATCCCACCTGTCTATTCCCTCTTCCTCGTTGTCATGTTGGTGGGTATTTTCCGCATTTCTCACTCCGTGGAAATATACTCACGTCTGTGATTCGTGGCTCAAATTTCAAGGGCAAGTTAACAGTATAAAGTGCCGCCATGGTCAAACAAGTCTTCCTCTGAAACGCCTTCTTCACCCCAAACCCTCCCTTTTCTTCTTCACCCTCTCCTCCTTGTGGGAGAGGGGGTTGGGTGGGGTGGCCGGTTTTTGTCAGGGGTGGAAAAAATTCAAACTTCCCTGTCAAGCTTATCTTCGCTAAATCTTGGGGATTTTTTTTTTTTTTTGAGGAATCGTAAATACTGCTCGCCATATTCCCTCTTTTAGACCGCCGAGCGTCTGTTTATTTATTTATTTATTTATTTATTTATTTTGTTTTAATCCACCTTGTCACCATGGCGTTAAAAGGCATTATCGATTTGTAAGCAGACCATCGAATGCTGATATTTAGAAAACGTTCTGTAATTTTCTACTAAAGCCCTGTGACGGCATGGGTTACGATATAGCCTAGGTTAGGCCTTCACCTGGAAGGTAAAAGAACTATATGACACTTATGCCTCCCGCCTATAAACGTGCAGGTTTACACATTACGGTGTGTGGACGTGTGCTGATCGGAGGATCAAACCCATGGATAAACGTGCCGTCTTACTCTTGTCCAAGAAGGCATTGGAAGCCAACCTAGTCTGGTTCACCGTAGTCTAAATCCCCAGTGGAAATTCCAGGGAAATCATTTGAAATCCTGGAAATCTTTGAAATCCGCCTCCGCGCCTCCTCCTTTGAAATAAGTGCACCTGCTGTAAAGTGCAAAGAAATTCATTCAGTAAGTGCATATGAAATCGTTGGAAATCCCAGGGAAATTATTGGATGTCCCTGGGAAATTATTGGAACTCTAGGAATCTATTGGAAGTCCGTGGAAATCTTGGAAATCGTAATTTTACCGTACAACATTTTTTGAAGCGAGCAACCCTTCGTTTTTGCCAAAAATGTCTGCTTTTAAACTTTGAATTTGCGCTTTGACAACTCCGTTTGAAAGGTAAAACTGTGAGTTTGGGTTAAAACTTAATATTGTACCTGCGTCAATTACTTTTTCCTTATTGTGACGCGTTTTGATTGTTATAGCTCAATTATGGCAAAGGCTGCCAAAAATGTAAGGCATGTTTAACTAGTTCCCTTCTGACTTCTGAATATTCTTACTGCATTAACTTCCCTGTGATGATAAGGTTCAGTTGGCGACAGAAATAAGAGAAAAAAAAAAGTTCGAGTAATGAGCCGTAAGCTTAAGACATCAAGGCATCATGAAACAGGTTGCGAACCGAATGACACAATGGCTTCCCAAGGATAAAAAATATGTATATCTCAAAATACACACACTAAGCTACCATGAAAAGAAAATCGACGGTACTTTATATGTCTGAGCAGCTGTGGCTTGGCTTCATTTGGTAGTAAATATAGCACAGTACTACGTCACAGTAGTCATGAATATTACATACATGTGGTTGAATACCGGTGCTGAAATTCTGGCATTCTGAAAGGTCGGATGATCTGTGAGAGTGGCTTGCGACGATGACCTTGCAATGCAGGATTGGCTGTGGTGTTGTATCGTGTCACCGCCCGTCCATGGGGCCGATCAAGGCCCTCGATTATAGTTGAGGGCACCCTAACTAGGCACCTGTGAGGGGAAAATGGGAGTTACTTATAAGCTGTCATAACAATAGGTTCAAATAGGGGAGGGAGAAGAATGTGAGGTGAACTCGGATCGGGTGTAGAAGGAGGAAGCAATTTAAAGAAATAAAAAGTAAACGTGAATGGTAAATGAATGTTGAAGTTAATGACTAGAAAATGTTTACTGTTTTGTAATTTTGGCTGCAGATTCGATTTCTGCACACGCGAAAAGATATGAATTGACAAAAAGATTTAAAATTTACGACCATATTACGAAAATAGACTGTAGTTTATTTTTTTTTACATATAAAATATACGGCGTATTTCCGTAATACGATCAAATATGGTCGCCTATTTTAAATCTTTATGTCGATTTATACATTTTCGCGTATGCAGAAATCACAATACATATGCAAATTTACAAAAGAATAAAGATTTTCTATCCAACACTTTTCATTTGCCAGTTATTTTTACATCTTATTTCTTTTACTTAACTTCCTCCTTCTCCACCCTACACGAGTTCGCCTCAAGCCTTCTTAACCCGCCCCTATTTAATCCTGTTGTTATGACAGCTCATAACAGTTCGTTAGAGGGGGCATTAGCCCACTCATGATGTGAACAGCCCTGCTGCATCGCGCGTAGAAAAAAAACGTAGAAAAAAAAGCAGAAAGATAATAAATATGTTGTTGCTGTTTTTTTTTCTGTATTATTATTATTATAGTTTAGTTCAGTTGCCTTGGCTCGAACATCGCCAAGCAGGGTACGGAGTTTCACAAGGAAACAACTCTTTGTGTGTGTGTGTGTGTGTGTGTGTGTGTGTGTGTGTGTGTGTGGCTTTTCTCCTTCAGCTTTAGTTTCCCTCCCGCGGCTTTTGCCCTTTCTCTCCCCCCCCCCCCCTACCGCGGTTTTTAAATTCGGAATAACGTAGTGACGTTGGTTGCTTGTCGCCACAACCTTCGTCATCACTCATCAGACGCACAGACAGACGAAGCCAACAGGCCTGTATTTCCGTGTGTTTGGGATGAAACGGTTTTACGACTTGGTAATGGCCGCGTGGCATTGTGTACTGCGCTGCCTTCAATCATATTGCCTGTCATTTGCTTATTAAGTGACAAACGCAACAAATTGTTAATAGTGGAATCGTACACTTGTTTATTCCATTGCGTATTAGTGTTGTGAAACGTGCGTTAAATGCCAAACGTCACACGTTACGCTGAAAATACAAACAAGTGCACCTGTGTTGCGTAGATTATACGTCAGTATGGGCAGGCATGGATCAACGTACGGATTGAAGCGTACGGATTGAAGCGTCATGTCGTAATGTAGTGGCAGTGGCAAAGTCCCCTCCTTTACTGACTGTCAGGCTTTTTAAAATTTATTTAAAAAAATAAAATAAAAACTCTTCTCCCCCCCCCCCCCCCCCCCCTCCTCGAAGAAGCACATCACGAATATTTATTACAGGAGGACGGTTCTGGAAGTTTCCGAGCCAAATATTAATTTTTATTAGATGACCATTGGTGATGTGGTTTTTTCGTCCTGGCGACATTTTATTATTTTACGACTGGCAGCTGATCCAAAGGCTTTGGAATATCTGAAGCTAGCCAAATCTGGATACATCTCGACCCCTATCGGAGGTCTACCGGTTCGGTTCTCCAGGTATCCTCCCCCCCCCCCCCCCCAAGTGGCGCACGTAAGCGGGGGGAGCAAGTGAAAAGATTGTATAAATTGGCCTTTTAAATGATTCAAAGCAGAAAACTGCTGAAACTTGAGTTGTTTTACGGGGGGGGGGGAGGGCTTCAAGGGTCTTTACGAACTCTCCCCCACCTGCATTCTCAGTTGAAATTCCCGTTTCGCCAAAAATTAAGACATTGGTTAAAATTGTGCGAAAAGGGATTCGGCAAAACAGGTATACAACCTCATATAAAACGTTGGGGAGGGGGCGGCACAGGATGGAGGGAGACATAGCCGTGGCTATTCAAATGTCTATCGTATAGTTAGTGAAGACCGCAAAACAAAAAGCTTAGTAATTTTTACAATGTAGTTTGAATGTGGAATTTTTTTGGGGGGTGGGAGGTGATGCGGTGAAGCGCCACATACATTATACTAAATTCATCCCTCGTTTGGTGGTCTGTAAGCTAGTTCACGGTGTGTTTACCAACAGCCATCTTGATACGATCGCAAAATACTACGGCGACACCTTCTTTAGAAAAAAATACTCGCTGCGTAGTGGTTTATCGGTGAACTAAAGCTGGGCAAGAACGACTCTGATTAGCTTATCTTGTACAAGATAAGATAAGAGCTGTACTTAATTAGTGACATTGTTTGAATACCGGCTTTTTTATTATTATTTGAGGATTAAGTTATCGGTGGGAGGGGGGTTAAATTATGTTTATAGTCGGGGCATTAACTTTTCGTCACTGTGAGCGTAGCTAATTCAAAACATTTGACAAAAAAATGCTCTTATAGTTTAAATCTATCCTGCTTTTTAGATTGTCGTGGATGTCATTTAGGGAAGAATCCGTCTTAATAGTGTTTCATTTAATTTATCCTTATTTTTTTTTTTAACACGTTCACGATTCCCATAAGAATACAGTCATCATTTACAGCCTGAGGCTAGTGGTTACATGCCAGTTACAAGTAACCATGCTGTCGACTTGTCTTTGTTCATCTGTAGCTTCGTTTCTCCTTGCATAGTGGCCATCTGACAGTCATGACATGAAACTAATAAATGATTAGATAACCGCGATTGTTAAAATGGTAATTCAAAGCGCGGAGGAGAAGGGCCTTGTGGTGCCTCGCGCTCATGTCGATTGTGGCGTGTCAAGGATCCTGGGTTTACCGCTTGGATTTCTCCAGCTAAATTGTCCCTCTCATTGCCGTGTGGCAGATAACCCAGATTGGGTTCGTGCTCTCTAAAAACTCAACCACCCACATGAGTAAATTAACGAATACAACCGTATAAAAATAATTTTCCGCGATACCGGGAGTGTCAACGATTGTTGCATTTTCGTAATATTTACAATTGTCTAGAGAAACGAAATTCGCAGTAAATAATAGTAACAAGTGAAAAAACACAATTGACGAACATTACTTCTACTCACTCGTCATCCTGAGCAGTCCACAGCATTCACTCCATACTGTGCTTCTTCGTTCTTTATTACAATAATAACTGTCTACTCTAGAAAATTGTTTTTGAAAAAATTTTCGGTTCGGATCTCAAGAGTTTTCTGAATTATTTTCCACTGGGGTTCTCAACAAAGGAAGCTTGTTTTCGTCACTCTTTGAGAACTTTGTGGAAAGCTTCCGGAAACGGTGTGGAAAGTCTTGTTGCACGGTACTGTCGTGAGAGATATAGAGCAGCGTCATGTGACGTCATATTGGCTACCAAAGAGATATCAGCAAGGGGCACTAGCTTAAAATGAGGGTTAAACAACGGCACTTCTAGTCAAGGCAGTGCTTTGAGAGAGGATTTCTTAGTCGTAAAAAAACGTTGTTTTCTCCAATCCCGTATGCTGCTAGGTTGTAATTGGAAAATAAAGATTCCATTTGCTTAAAAATATCAGCAACTGCTAAAACAAATAGACAAAAATCGCGCGTTATAGGCCTAGAAATCCACTCCTAACAGCATTGTCTTCAGTAAGACGCCCGTCTTTTCGCCCTCCAGTGCCCCTTGCAGCTAACCCAGTTACTGACTCCAACCATAGAGTTGTGTAAAAAAATACTACGTCATGTCGCTGCCCTATAGGCTACATACACTCATGGAAAGTTGAGCTCGCGGACAATCACTCGAAAGCGGAATGTAGCCGGTAGGGGGAGGGGGTGGGGGGTGGGGAGTTTGAACAAAGCACGACAAAGCATCAAGAGAAGATGGCTATCAACATAGAGAAAATTGATCATCCAACGCGTTAGCGGCCCGAACTCACTGAAATCGTACAGCTATTTTCTGTATTAGGTTTCGGATTCGTTCTGTGAGCTTGATTTATTAAAAAATACTACGAGTATATAGGCGTACATGAAGAGTTCCGTATAGGAACGGAGCTCTTGATAGCTTGACTCCAGTGGAAATGACTTAGTTGGAAGAGGGGTGGGATGGAAGGAGACGAGGGTGGGTAGTATTGAGTGGCAAAATTCACGAAGGATGGGGTTGGGGGCACGGAGAAAGTGAGTGTGGTGGTGGTGTTGTTATCATCGGTTAGGTTACGCAGGGACGGAAGTATGATTTTTTTACCTCGTCTCTATCCCTCCACCCCCCTCCCCGTACAAACTGTCAAAACAGGAGAGGCAGTCTCTGCCCGACATCCACTTCTTGCTGGAGTGAAAGGAACGTGAAAAAGCCAAACTGGCTTCAGGTTATTACGATGTTGCTTTTGTTTACAGTTTTCAATTTGCTTGGAATATAGTCAGATTCGTTAGAAATATTCGGAAAAAAATGTACTAAAACAAATTTGGGTCTAGTTACGCGTATGAAGGCCTTATCTGAAGGGGCACTGGAGGGTCGGAAAAATAATGCCTGCATTTTCTTTCACTGAAAATGCTGCTCTTTAAGGTTTTTTTTCAGTGCTGTTTATCCATCTTCTTCCGATGGTGCACGGTTTTTTGAAAGTCTGAGGGCGCTTATTTAACAAAGTTATCTAATCCGTGGGGTTTGATTGCTGTCAATCAGCAAATAACATGTTTGTAACAGGTGAAATCGTAGTTATGGAGCCATCTAGAGGCAGGAAAACCGAACGAAATGTGAAACAAAAAATTTTGTGGGGGGTGCAAAATCATCTATGCAGTATATCTCGGCCGTTTCTAGCGTTTAAAAATGTGAAATAAGGCAAATAATTTACATAAAAGTGTTAATCACTTAAAAATTAGTTCGTTAAATCCCCAAGCCTCCTTAGGTCTTTAAAGCTACTTGAAGGAGCCACCTTAGCTACTTTAAAGAGCACCAAACTCGTAACTTTCTTTTACCAGAGATGGTCCGTCCAGGTTCTGTGCTGTAAACGTTAGTCAGCCTTGGAAACGTGCATGGCAAGTTAAGGCTGCCTGAGGCTATTGCCATTCTTAACAAATAATGGTTGGTGTGTCGAAGGCGTGCAGCGCACCACCAGATCGTTGTCCTAAGGCCCTTCTCTCATTTTGCGACCATCCCTCCAGAATACATCACCGAGATGTCACCTGGCGCCATCTTGCGTAAACTTTTAGAATTTTTATACGATTGGGAGGAGTAAAGGGAGTGAAGGACTTTAATTCTGTAACGTGATTGGCTACACACCAACGCATTTATCCAGTGAGCCAGCATTACATGGAACCACAAAATGAATCTTAAACCACAAAATACATCCTTTGAACCGAATCCACCAGGAATCAAGTGAAACAATCTGTTTTAAGAAGCCGGACTATTTTAAGAAGCTGTTCCACCCTATGACGAATTACAGGGCACAACTTGACAAATGTTGAACCACAAAATACATCTTCATAACCGAATCCACCAGGAGTTAAGTGAAACAGTCTGTTTTGAAACAGACTTTCATTTAATCCCTTGTGGATTCGGTTCAGAGGATGTATTTTGTGGTTTAAGATTTGTTAAGTTGTGCCCTGTACTTCGTCATAGGGTGGAACAGCTTCTTAAAGCAGTCCATCGGTTTCTCATTCGCAATAAAAAATACACGCACGATTATGCGAAAAGTTAAAGGGATGAAAACACTCCCTGTTATTGTTTTGACTTTTCGACGACCTAGTGCCGAAATCTTTTGGGATGAATGAAACGTTAAAAACGAACACGTAACTGTCGGTTTTTGAACTTGGAACTGGCACGGTCTGGTGGCGGTAAATTTAAAGTCGAAATCTTTCTTAAGCTGTTTAAAATGTTTTTGGCATGTGTTTCAGTAGAATCAGTACCGGTAGTGCTTCCTAAGTTTAGGAGCCTCAAAATGGCAAATGGCGAAAGAAAAAAAAAAGAGAAATTGCAA
>JAHWFP010219088.1:38030-56410 GCA_023313725.1 Lithobius niger
CGTATTTATATCGGCTGTGGCCTGTAAAAGTAAGAAGGTCCTGGACATTTCCTAGCAAAATTGTCCCGCTGCTTCCCGATGTAACATGTACAGCCGAAACATACGCTATACCGTAAAACTTAACTTTTCTTGGGAACCCGTACGAACGATGAGGTTTTTTTTTTTTTAAGCGTCCTATATGTCTGAGACGGATTCGACCACCAAGAAGGCATAGGTCAGAACTCTATCCACTTGGCTGTGCTTTGCTCGCTATGCTTGGCTAGCAGGGAACCATCACTATCTTTTTTTTTTATTCGCCGTTTTCATTAGTCGGTGGGACATCCGTAATGATTGTGAAGGTGTTCACCCGACGAGTTGTTCACACATTCTATTTGGTTCATATTTTGTCCTGGTTATTGGCAGCCCCAACAAAGTTCGAAAAAAGTACACATTTTAGATGTTGGCGGCAATCAGTATGCAAATCCAAAGCCCTTTGAAATATCTGAAATTTCCAAGTTTTTCAGCGAGTTCCACACTCCCGTCTTTAAAAAATTTCACAATCGAATTTGACCCTGAATCGAATCGCTCTCAGCCATGAATGGCGTCTATACACATGAATGGAGATGACGGTGGCCAACTATTACGATCTATAAAACTGCCTTGTAATTAGGCGCTAAGTATCGGAAGTGCGGTGACGTCACGTCACAAGGTCTGCCTCCTGCTGTCAACGGCAGATAGACAGACAGGTAGCCAGCCTACTTTAAACCTCACAATCAACGTACATAAAAAAGGTAATCTCACGTTGAAGACGTTTGATCGCTTACAGCAAAGGTTTTTGCCTGAAGCGAAAAAAGTTCGAAGACGTCTTAAAATAGCTATAGACGGAAATTTTACGCACGTTGCGTGCTGTTCTTTTTTTATTTTGTATATTTCTTGAGCCTCAAAAGTGTTGCTTCCCCATTACAATGAATTTTGATTTTCCTGTGCGACACACGGTTTTGCAACACTCGGTCAAAATTATGTAAATGTAAAGTGTCCGCGGCCTATCGTGAGTTCGCCCCAGAACGAATACAGATAATCGATTGTATGTTTTCGATAGCAGAGCACCTTGTTGATATCCTAGATGGTTACAGAAACAATGGCGGCCGTCGATGAAAGCCGCCCCCTCCAGGAAGATGTAGCCGCTCGTAAAATATCTGCAGGACTCAAGATACGCTGCGCGCACAATAGCAACCTTTTTTTTTTTGTGGAGGGAGGAAGGAGGGGTACGGCAAAATGAATGAAAGACAGTAGCGTTTAAAGGTGGGTTGCCTCAAACGAAAGTGTGCAGCATCTAAGCGCCATCTAGCGTTAGCTAGTTCTCTCTAGCGCTTACTCGTAGCTAGCTAGCAAAGGAATATCTTTTAACACAACAAACACACCACGTGCCTCCTTAATTACTGAGTAAAAATTTGGTACGTCCTCGTGCACCTAGAAGCAAGCTGTAAAGATCACCGATATTACTGCCACTGGATGGCGCCACAGCAGATTGTAAAGATACTACCGTGGCTCCATCTAGTGGTAGCAACATAGTTAATCTTTACAGCTTTAGGTGCATGAGGGCGTACCAAATTTTCACTCAATAATTAAGGAGGCACGTGGTTTTTTTTTGTTGTGCTCAAAAAAATTGCTTTGTCCATTCCTTTGCTTGCGGCGAGCAAATACTAGTTGCTGTAGACGTTGGTGGCAACCCGCCTTTAAGTCATCTAAAGTGTGCGCCCTTTAAGTCATCTAAAGTGTGCGCCGGCCTAGCTTGAGTTCGAAGACAGTTAATCGATTGTACGTTTTTGGTAGCAGAGTGCCTTGTTGATATCCAAGCTGGTTACAGAAACAATGGCGGCCTTCGATTAAAGCCGCTCCCTCCAGGAAGATGTAGCCGCTCATAAAATACTTAATGACTCAAGATATGCCGCGCGCACAAAAAGGCAAATTACGACTCGTATAAAATGCTCCAGATTAAGACAGAACCTTCCTTGGTGCGTATTCGGAAGCGGAAGCCGAAAAGTGTGGCGCAAGGGAAGAAACTAACCCTACGATTCGAACGGGAAATCTCGTATCACGACAGAGCCAAAGGATTGTCCAAAATAAACGCATTGCTGCTGAAGGAGAGTGGTAGTCTCCCACGTTACCCAAACCAGAAGATCTAGCAGGGATTTTGCCAGGATCTCCTTTCCATTTCCCGTTCAGATCAGTATAAGCTGCAAGCAGTTAGTCGGAGACCTCTCATTACTCAGCCTGCAATCTGCATGGCGAAACGTGCGAAATTATAGGCTATTCTGAACCAGCATCGTAAAGCTCGGTTCCATGGGGAGTTTTCTCTGGTGCTATTTTTAAGGTCCACCATAATCGTGTGTACTAAAAAAAAAAAAAACCGAAAACTCCCTCCTGCGACTAAAAACGTAAACATTACGTGCCACCGGTAGTAGCGCCTTAGAAAACGAAACTAAAATGGAAACCGAAACTATAGGGCAGTGACACGACGTAGTATTATTGTGTATAACTCTATGGTGGAGCCAGTAACTGGGTTAGCTGCAAGGTGCACTGGTGGGAAAAAGGAAGGTCCGTCTTACTGAAGCCAATGCTATTAGACTGAATTTCTTAAGCCTACAACGCATGATTTTTGTTGTTGGAGAAAACAACGTTCTTTTAAGCCTAAGAAATACGCTCTCAAAGCACTGTCTTTACTATAAGTGCCGTTTTTTCCCTTACATTTTAATCTAGTGCACCTTGTAGCTATGCCCACCAAATTATATCTCGTAGCCAAAATGACGTCACATGACGCTGCTCTATAGGTAATGCAGGCAACTGTTCGTTGTTATTAATCACATTTCGACGAGGACAGGGCTCGAGAGGCACTTTTCACCTTTTCAACTTCTAGATGCAGCATCAAATTTATTTTCCGGAGACGAAAACCGAAATCCAAATGCGGATCAGGTTTTGCGTATTGCTAAGTAGATTCTTCCTCATCTTTTCCTGTAGGCCTCCCCGTACCGTTCACGAGGCGTAGTAATCAGGTGACGGATTTTTTTTCCTTTTGCGTGGACGCTTCACTAAAATTGTAAAAAAAATTCTGCAAGTTGTAAAAAACTTTTCATTTTTTCAAAATTTCCATTCTACGAAAGTCACTTCAAACAACTAATGGTATGGCTGATGTTAGGCAGTCTGGCAGACGTAAAGGGAAAGCAACGTGGTGGTGGTCATCATGGGGGTAGGCGGGTTGCTGAAATTGACCTCAATTTACGACCACCACGAGGAAACGGGAGGCGCAAAAGTGACCGCATGGCGCCAAAAAAAAATGTCAGTTGATGTTAATCACAATTTTCCTTCTTAGCATTTGCTTACTTACCGCTTAGATGAGTCAACATTTTTTTTGTCGTTTTTATATTAATTTATTTTTTGCTCTCAGGGCTGTATGGCCCAGCGCTAATCCACGAGTTCCTGAAGAAGTGGCATCAAAAGGAAATACTTAATTTTTTTTTTAAATTTTGTATATAAGTATCGACTTCTGCTACCTTCTCTTCCGAGTTCATTGATTCGGTCATCGATTCGTGCCTTAAAGGGGGGATTGCCACCACGACAAACAAGCCACGTGCCTCTTTAATTATTACGTGCAAAGTTGGTGCGTCCGCGTGCACCAGGGAGCAATCAGGCAAGTTAAGCCTAACGACATCAGGGCACTTTTTTCCAGCTATCGGCCGTTTTGAAACGCAGATTTTGAACTGCTTATGTGGGCACCATCGAGTGACAGTGATATCGTTAACCTTGACTGCTTGCTCCCTGGTGCACGTTGACGCACCAACTTTACATTCAATAATAAAGAAGGCACGTGGCTCGTTTGTTGTGCAAAAAGAAATGTCCTTGCGCATTCCTTTGCTTGTTGAAATCAAGTGCTGCATAGAACTAAGTAATTCTGTGAATAGGCACCTTTAAGTAAAAAAAACCAAACAATAATAAAAAAAAAATTAACCCATGCTAGCGGGAAGCATCCATTCGACTTTCCCCCATATTATTAATTTTATTCCAATGGAAGGGTTTGTGTGAAAATAGACACCTGGTTACCTGCCTTATAACCTTCCGCCTGCCTCACAACACCCACGAGACGATCACATCCGCGTATTTACCACTGCTAAGGTCAACTGAGACGGTAGCTTCGTTCCTCGCAATGAAAAACATAGCTACTGTCTCAATTGGCATTGCGCCTAATAGTCCAGCCAGCGGGGACCCATTGATTGTGTCGTCAAAAACCGGAATGATTCTCGTATTTTAAAATCACAATTTATAATTTTCTTGACTAGTGTCTTATAATTTTGCTTCGGCGATCTATTGGAATAATTAATTTTAATTTTTACCGCATTAGTGTATTAGATTTTAGATCTCATGGTAATTATTAGAAAATTAGTAGATGTACACACAGAGATGAAACGTCTTGATTATTGTACGCGCGCAATGCATGATTTATGACGGGTCGTTAGTAAATAAAGTTCCATTATATTCAACAGAAAATCTCCTAGCCGCCACATTTAAAAAAAGATTTTTAGCAAGGGAAAGAATAACGGTAAGGAAATAGACCTTTGGGGCCGTACTTGATGTGGAGGATCGAGAAAAATGGCGCTGGGAGATATATCCCTTTAATACAAATATGGCGGGTGTTGGCTCATCTTTAAATGATTAACTTTAGCTTCCCTACTAGACAATGTTCAGACTTGTTTGATGTGTGGGTTCGGAATGTTTTCTCCTAACCATCGCAGTGCGTGAGTCTGCTTAATATTTAAGAGTTCTCTGGACGCAATATGTTTGGGAGTTGTGGCAGAGAAAGGTCCTCACTTGGGAATGTTCTTTAGAGCGAAATCCACTATCACTTAAAGATGAACACTACTTTTACTACACGGCTGCCATTTTCAATAATTCAAGTAGCTCTTGTCCTCTAAAAGAAATGGTAATGTAAACTCCAATGCGCTTGTAAGGTGAGAGAGTCTCTACAAGCGAAACGAAAATGGCCAATTTTTTTTAGTGGTACAGTGGGGGGGGGGGGATCTACAACACACATCTTTGGGGCCCCTATGCCTGGTAATATGATAGGGAAGAGGTAGGGGCAGCTAGTAGCAATTCCAAGACATACCACTGTCAATAAAATTTCAAAATTAGAGAAGATGAATTTGTGCACAATTTTCATTCTGTAGTGCATATTTATGGGTTCTTGGACAATTCGACTGAGGATTCAGTCCAACACCAGTCATGGCCTGCTGTAGTCGTAACTTTTGGGACTTTACAGGTCTCGGAGCTTCGTAAGTCGCGGACCGAGACCCTCATATGCCTCAGTGGTAAATTTGACTCGAATTGTGGATGCAACTACCCGTAAATCATTGCTTTCTGAATAAGTGTTCACTGTTGTCATTTTGTCGCTTTGTGTGCTTGTAAGTTAATCTTGTAAGCTAGACTAGAGTGATGCATTTGGGTTGTAATCCAACACATCTGCCATGGATTAACACAATAAAGAGAAGACACTGAAATAGGTTTTCTTTTTTTTAAACTGAGCATGCTGCATAATTGGTGACGTGGGATACCGTATTTTAATAAGTGACCCGCTGACGGTTCTATGTATAAACAAGCTTTACACTGCGCTGTTGTACGTCACGTTTTTAAATCCTTTGTCGCTTTAACCTTTTTCCCACCAACGGCCTCATTAAGAAGTTGGCTTGGTACGAACTACAAAACCAAAAAAAAAAAGGCCCAACACACAACGTGGGCTTTGTGAGGGGTCACTGGTACCCGAGCAAGATTGGAAAGCACGTCGCAGTAATAACAATGAGAGAGAGAGAGAGAGACAGAGAGAGAGCCTGATAAAAACATGCTTTAACACACAGTGAAGGATTCAGAGTTTGTCATACTGGATTTCCTAGCTGCTGAGTATTCTTGAATTCACATGGAAGACTTCAAATACCGATGGTTTTCGTTCATTTTCATTTACTTTTTTGTTACGCAGCACCAAAAGTGTTCTAGGTACTTATTTGATAGTTTGAAGTAACTGGAATACTTTTGGTGCTGCGTTACAAAAATGTAAGTGAAAATGCACATGGAAGACGTTCCTCCTCTGGTGGAGCACTCAGTAAAATAGGATTTACAAATATCAGCTCAAAAAACTGGCTTCCTGGGCTTCTTAGTAAGACCACAAGTAAAACGAATGGTGAGAAATTCAAAAAATTTCACCGAGCAAGTAACTTGATCCATTTCATCGTTAGATTCTGCTTTGTTAGGTTCAGTTTTACCTCCGCAGGTCTCCTGTTATTCCATGTTTCTGGAGTAGCCTCAGCATGGTTCCCGCCAAAATACTGAAATAAGTTCCGTGTTTTCCGGTTTTTCCAGAGTAATTGATGTTAATTTCCAGGTTAGTTACCAAAATTTCAGGAAGGAAATTTTTCCCACATTTTCAATTATCAGTTTTACGTGTTTTTAAGGCTCACTTAGTGCAAAAGAGTATAGCCCAATGTAACGAACTTTTAGGTATTAACATAGAATTACAAGGATACAATTATTTTACCATAATGTATTAACAGAATATGTTTAATGCACTTAGGACTATAGGCCTAAAATTGTGGCTACATGTTTTTACCCTAGAGTTTTCTAGATTTTTTGTGAAAAATCGAAGAATTCCCCGAGTTTCAAACCTAGTTTAAATTCCCCGATTTTTCCAGGTTGGTGGGGAACTTCCCCCCCCCCCCCCCATGCTTAGTTATCACACATGCAAGGTTACATGACAATAAGAGGGGACACGGGGCCAACACGTCCCAGTTTCTCCTCGCTGAAGCTCTGCCAAACTTGGATTTCGGACAATAGCTAACAACCCAGCTATAATCCGAAGTACATTTGGAATGCGACAGCATGAACCAAATGCCAACACAGGTGACTAATGTTGCACATGGGCCATTTCCATTGTAGAAATCACTGAGCAATATACTGTTATATATTGGCGTGGAACAGTACGACCAGTGCAAGGGTCGTCAGTTATTGTTTGGGGGTTTATTCTTGCATGAATTATTAATGAACCTCAAATTAAATCTCTTGAACCTCAAATTTTCTTCAGGGCCAGCACTTCTGTAACACTGTAGCTGGACCTAATATGCGAGACTTCCTGTGAAGTCCTCTAGTGCAGGTAACAATTTTGAAATTGTGTAAAACCTATGTCTCTTGACGTTGCCAGTAAATAAATATTGCATGTTTTGGAGCCTTGCTGCGATTCAAACTTTCGGGATGGAACAATCACGAGCTGCCAATGTTTTTTCTTCTGTCAAGTGAAAGCTTCGAATAAAAATAAAAATGCCCATTTTTTTTTTCCTGTTATCTCTGCTATTTGGAGCTGGTAGGAGACATGGAGGGAAAGAAACATTCAATTCTCCGAATGGCTGGGAGGTGAAAGCCAGCAAGTCTGTGAATGGTAAGATTGTTTGGGTGAAGGAGTACACTTTAACAATAAAATGAGTTAGGCTGCATTACTAACTAGGTTGGTGCCAGACTTAAAAAAAACCCAGCAAAAGTGACCTAGAAATGAGGCAGTTTTGCTCTTGAAAAAAAAAATACATTTGGTCTTTTACATGCAAGGTTGCAGTGAATTTTTTAAAGAAAATAGTGGAAATTGTAAAGTTAAGAAATGGTTCACAGCAAATCTGTTTTGCCACCAGCGTTACGTGCCCAACAGGCGCACAGGTGCGCACCAATCGGGGCCGAAAGCACACGTCGAGAATTTCAGCAGAAACGGCGAAACTACAGTAGACGTGTGATGATTGGCTGGTGGATGACTGGTTCAAACCCGACTATTCCGGTTCGGAGGAAAGCTATTTGCCACAAGATCCGATGAGGCAAAATGCTGAAAATGGAATATCGCTTTGTTTTCATACAAAGTATGCGGATTCCCAAAATTGGGTTTAAAATTGACTAATGGCTGCCATGATTTATGTGGATGATTTGATCGTTTATTCAGATGCGTTCCAAAAACACATAAATCATTTCAGTGTACTGAAAAGACTAGGAAAAGCTGGTCTCATAGCAAATTTGGAAAAAAAAGTGGTTTAATTCTTGCAATTTACTTACCACAAAAAAAAAACCGCCTCACTTTAATGACCAGTAAAGGGTTAAGGGACTCCAAACTACCCTTCAAATGGAAAAGCAGACTATCATTTTTTTACGACGCAAAGGTTCCCAACCTTTTATACAGTATTCCTTCCCCCCCCCCCCCCCCCACCAATTGCTGTGTAATTTTTTTATGCTACGATGAAGCAGTGTTGCCAGTGAGGCGATACTTTCATCAGTGTTTTTACTCTGATGTAGGTATCACTGTTTTTATGTATCCCCTGATACCGAAATATTAGTAGTTGGGTTTATTACCGCATGTGCTTTTGGCTTAGTTCTCCAGATACGTATACTGCACAGTCCATTCCTTAAAAAATCTGTAAATACATAATTTAAAATTTACTTTGTTCATACAGTTTAACTTCCTTTGCAATGCATAGTTAAAAATAAAAGTTCGCCACGGATTGTTATAGTATACAGTATAGTATGGCATCGAAAGGGGTTCGTGCCTCCAAGGGTGGCCCGCCTCACCGGTTGGGAAACGTGGGGCTAGAAGAGTATCTGTTACAGTAATTATATATTAAACCATACACCACTATTTACTTCGTTAGCATACGTAGAAAGCGAATGGCGACCACTCGTCAAAGTTGAAGCAATATGTGCGCTCATTACGGCGTTACTGCGAAGTGAAGGATGGATAAATGAATGCTTGCCAGCGAGGATACTGCTGGGTTTGTCTTACGCCAGTTTCGATTCCAGTATGCACAGATCTTTTAACACAGAAGTCGCGTATAAATATTAATGTTCTATTTAAGAAAGTGAATTCTGTTACCTCGACTACAGAGCTATATAAAGATTACAAGAAACATGATATAATAATGAAATTCTACATTACCGTATTTGTATCGTAGTAATTTTATCTTAGACAATTACCGTAAATCGTGATTAAAAGCCCAGTTGAAGCTAAAGCCCACCCCTTAAAATGCTGTAAAGTCAAAATCATGAAATATGTAGTTAAAGCCCGCCCCTCCAATTGTCGTTTTTCTACGAAAAATTACCTAAAAGTAGTACTGCTTGCTATGTTTACTGGCCCCTTATCCCTCCCTGTAGTAACAGTGGACTCTTCCTTTAGCTCCTAGCACCTGCACAAGGCATCGCTCACCGAAGCCCTTCTTCACAGCAATTTAAAGGATGTAAAAATTGGTCTTTTTTTTTAAGAGATCGTTCAAAAGCTTCGAATTTTCTGCAATAGATGTCCAGAAAGGTTAGAAAATTGATAATGCTTGATTTAAAGCCCACCCCCTATTTTTGCCAAATTAACTGCATAAGCCCATGGGCGTTTAATCCACGATTTGCGGTACTGTACTAACAACCATAAAATAGTGGATCTTTGGATCTTTAAAAATAAAGTTTTCTGAGGAATGGAACCTTTATAGTATATGAAATTCCTTTGATTAAAAACAGTTACGGAACAACATGTCAAAGTTTGTATAATCTGTAGCCAGCTACATGTTGAACTTAGGCCTTTGACTAACTATGGCAAACTTAGGCGAAGAATTAGTTTCTTAATAAATAATCATTATTTTTTTCGGTTGTATGACTTCGGTTTGGTTTATGCATGTCTGTAGGCCTTAGTATACTTTCTTATAATACGTTCGTTTGAAAAGGCATCAGTAAAGGCAACCTATCGAACTTGTTCACCAGCAATTTCTTTGTAAAAAGGTTCATCCTTGCAAGCCTTGAAAGGTCTCAAATTTGAAGCACCAAACTGTAAAGCTTGAAAATCCTTAAAAAGGGAATTATTATTGTCTAAGCCTTTAAATGGCCTTTAATCTTGTCTTCTAGCGTCATATTCTTTAAAATTAGACTGTTCTATTGTATTTATTGATTTCTTCCTAATTGTAAAAAGAAAAAAAATACATCTTTAACAAGTAATACAGGTTCTGTTATCTAGAGGTAACGCATATGTGTTTCTCTATGTATTCTATGTATTCCGTATTCTGAACGCTGACTAAAACTCGTACTTGACTTGAAATGGCGTCACACCTATTTATTGCCATTCACCAGAACCTCTTTTGGATACATTTGGAAGAAATCGGGTGGTGAATGGCACTAAATAGGTGTGACGTCATTTCAAGTCAAGTACGAGTTTTAGTCAGCGTTCAGAATACGGGCCTTAGGGTTGGGATGCAATACTCATAATCCAAAACAAATCTAGACAGTGATTTGTGAGGATAAATAAAACTAAAGAATATCAAAAGGTAAAGGGTTAACAAAGCAAACAGTCTGCATTAAATACTGGCCTTGTGAGAACTCTGTTCCTCAAATGCTGCTTGTGGTTATAATAGGACATCAAAACAAATCACTTTTAGATCGATCATGAAGAAAAATAAATAAAAGGTCCTGAGGACAGGAGAGTGGTTTATTCCAGTGACCGAAGTGGTTGCTGTTTATTGCCTTCAGGGCGAACACTGCTCTCCTCCTTTTTCTTGCCCACCCCCACCCCCCCACCCGTGGCGAAAATTGACAGGCCCGTGAGTAAAAGTGGAACTGACGACGATGTTGTTGTGTTTTAATAAACTAACCCATTTTGGTGGCTATGTGCCAACACAGTTTTCCCGTCCTTGGCGCTTTTGACGTACAGTGGGGTGACGCCAATTCTTAGACGAGTTGACGGACACCTTGCCAAGTAAACCGTGTCACTTCCATTCCCACGCGAAGGTGTAAGTTGACGATGAATCTTTTTTGGGATTTTTTTTTTTTTTCCGTCTTGATGACTTATCCCTCGGAAAATGCCGTTTCAGTTTTTTGGTTTGCTTCTATGTTTGGATAAATATGTGCAAAAAGTGATGGGATGGCAAGATTTTTCCTGCTTTCAACCTCCCTGTAAACCAAGAAACGTCACATAACATGGAAAATGTGTCCGTAAAACAAATTTATGGCAGTGATGACGGAATCTGGCTGAAGACTCGCGGGTCAGCATAAACAGTCGGACTGGGTCAATATTTTGCATCTTCCCAGAAGACAATAAAGGGGAGTCTGGAGCTGGGTCAGGGAGGGAATTAGGGGGTGTATTTCTGGCTTTCGAAAAATCGTGGGACGTAAAACGTAAGGATTTCGCACTCGCAGAAAAATTCTTCATTCACTTTAAAGCAACCATCCAACCTGTCCACCAGCAATTTCTTTGTAAAATACACAGGGTTCGTTCGTATACACATACGTCAGCACTGAATTCCGTGAAAGCCCTCAAATCTGAAGCACCCAAATTTCGACCCTTGAAAAGGGAATTATTGCTGCCAAAGCCCTTGAAATGAAAAGGCAGAAAGTTAAAAAGCACTTTAGTAAATCACGACGTTTCGGATCCTAGTTCGGAACCGTTTTCAAGTGAAGGGTTTAAAAAATGTATCAAATTAACAACAACAAAAAATTAAAAAAAAGCAGAGCAGATGGGGGCATGGTTCTAAACTTTGCAAGTCTTAAGAATGCAAGGTCTCATACTAAAATTAAAAATAAATTTCCACCAATCAAAATGCAGGGACCCACTATTTAAATCATTAGCCAACCTCCTCCTCTTATCATTTGACCTGCGGACTAGGGTGAGTTAGGAAATGACTGTTTTGACACATTCTTTTGAATTGTGCCAACTTTTTATTTAATTTTAATTTTAATTTTTGTAATTTTGGGACCAATTACAACCTTACGACCTGTAAGGTTTAGAACCATGACCCATCTGCTCTTGCTGTTGTTTTATTAATTTGTCTGTTATTTGACACGTTTTAAACCCTTCACTTGAAAACTGTTCCGATCTGGGAACCGAAACGTCGCCGTTGATTTCGTCTTTCACCTGCACTTGATTGCTACTCTGTACATATTTTTAAAGCCTTGAAATGGTCCTTGGGTTTTGTTGCGGTGCTGTTTATTTTGGTAAAATAAATAAACCAAAATAGTTCATTTGCCGAATGCATTTCGTTTGTTAGTTCTAGGGAGACACTCATAGGTGCAATGCAGTGCAACCCGTCTGTGTCGGAAGGGGCAGCTAGTCAAGTTGTGCTTTATCTTGGACGGTTCTATGTTGTGGTTCGGGAGGCCGTTTCTATAATAGCTGACAGCCCTTCAAAAGACGGGTGAATTTATTTTATAACATCACTAAAATAAGTGACCTGGTCCCTTTTTTTGTGGGTCTTGATTTACTATCGCTGCTCCCTCTCCTCCTTCCGGCCCAACCGACATTCTATCTTTGGAATTTAGTTTGCATGCCAGCGTTCCCCCTCCCCACATTCTAATAACATTCTGAAATTACTTGGCTCTTTTTTTTTTTTTGGTCGTCGCTAAGTACGATGAAGACATTTCGATGCAGCCTACCTACTACGACCGTCGCTTCACCTTCCCCCAACACTGGTTCTCTTCCTGTTGCAGCGTTTCTTTTCATCATTTACTGCGACGCACCTATAGAGCAGTGACACGACGTAGTGTTATTGTATATAATTCTATGGTGGAGCCTTAATGGGTTAGCTGCAAGGGGCACTGCAAAGAGAAACAGAAAGGCGTCATACTGAAGCCGATTCTGTGAAGAGTGATTTCTTACACCTAAAACACGCGATTTTTGTTGTTGGAGAAAACAACGTTATTTTAAGCCTAAGAAATTAGCTCTTCCGTTGTTTTTCCCTCCATTTTTATGTAGTGCACCTTGTAGTTATGCCCTCCAAAACCCATACTGGTGCCAATATGGCGGCAAATGTCACTGCTCTGTATTACGATGTACTTTTCCACTACTATTACGTTTCAATCCTCTACCGCAAATGAAGCAGACGAAAATTCTTTCCCCCATATCCACGTCGCACGTTCATTTCTCTCTCTCTCATCCTCTTTTCGCGCGGAATCCTGGGACCCTACGCAGACAGCAAGCAAGCCGGCCGGCCGGCCGGCCGGCCATCCTGACCTTTGGACTTATGGTGAATGGGAAGCTTCCTATACTGCAAACTATAATTACATGACTGTCTTCAAGAAATATATGTAAAACAAAATATAAGATAGAAAAAAAAGCATGAAATAACAAGTTAGGAAATAAAGCACTATTTTTTTTAGCATACACTAGTTGAAAACACTTAAAGGCGTCTTTCTGGTCAATAATTGTTCCTTCTAAAATAAGACTAGGTAGCAAAAAATGGAAATTAGTAAGTAATTTAAAACATTTCGTGGGCAGAGCCTTGGGAATTATTTGTTTACCTTGAAAACCCTCAAAACGACCCTGAAAATCCTGAAAATGGTCTTGAAATTCTCAAAACGGCCTTGAAAACCCTCAACTGCCTAAAAATGCCTCAAACTTGTTTGGAAAACCTAAAAATGGCCTTGAATGGTTTCGTCTATCGTTGTGCGAACCCTGAATAACGCTATTTGCAAACTGGTCAAGTTTGCTGACTCAATTCTGGGACTTACTTAACCAAAAAGCATTACTTTTTCGCAGTTTTGAAAATAATGAGCATATAAAAAGCCTCGTCTGATCAGGGCCTGAGCTAGCCGAGGGACAGGGAGCTTATAAGAAGCTTATTACCGTACCACTAGCGATTTTAATCATTGCATCAGATAGAGGCGTTCTCAAATAAAAAAAAAATAAAAATAAACATCCCGATGACATCGAATTACTACGAAAGCATTTGCGAAGAATGATTTCATTATTGATAGTTTACCGATTTACCGATAGTTAGAGTTTCGAAGGTGATCAGATACCGGCCTAGTTCCATATATTTTTTCACTTTTACACCTCTAGCCTGTTAGTTACCATACATTATCAAATTTGCGAACGTAAGTTAACTAGCTTCACTAATAGTCTTAAACGGTAAGCAAATAATAGGCATACGTGATTAGTCGATGACTCAACACACGCACGGCACCATTCTCATAATTGCACGTTTTTCCACTTGGTCACGCAATGCTAACGGAACCATCCTTGTTAATCGTGACGCAGTGTGTTAGCTTATTGCATCAAACGGTTCAGTAATTCATGCTCGATTTCGATTGTTGCGCAGTTTTGTTTTAGGGCGCGTTTAAGCATCAAGTTCTCGCTCGCCCTCGCCAAACGCAATTTGCTAGTCAATCGTTATTCATTTACGATTAGCTTCCCGTTTCTACTAAATGAATGCGACAATAGGGAACAAATTAAATGTATTATAAATTACAACACGGATAAAGAACTATATATAAGTGCAACAGCAATTTTGAACGTTGCCACAACGTTGTTGTCGTTTCACGCTATTTCCAAAATTTGCTATTCTCGCTCAAAAAAACAGCTTCTAGCAGTGATCAGACGATGGTAGAATAAATAGCTGCTTGCAGCGAGAATTCAAAATCCAACATGGCGTCTATTTCGGGGTTATCGAATCGAGGACAAACCATCGAATGCCAGCATTCAGAAATCAGTCCATTATCTAGTACTGCGGTAAAAATTGTTTTCTTGTCATAAATCGATGCTGTCATGTTGCACGCATCGTACGTCGTTTCACGAGGCACGAGGAGATGATCTGCGACCGCGTTGTTGCCATGGTTACTTCGTAGAGACAACTCGAAGGCCGCGTTCTCCGGTTAAGGCGGGATGCAGCCAGCAAATTTAGTATACGGGCACGTTTACGCAACCACTCGCTTTTGCATTCTCGCAGCTAGAAGCTAGAAATCACCTCAAATTCCAACATGGCGGCGGTTTTATGTCTTCCGCCTCGCAACGAAAACAGCAAATAACGTGATTTCAGAAGCGTTTGGGAAAATTGTTTCGTCATGAGAAATTCTTTATATTATTGGAATGGATTATAAGACTGCAAGTATTTACTCAAACGATGTCGGATTTAGCTAATCCATTTAGCGTTGTTACCATGGCAATGTCACCTTTGCCATCGCGATTGAGTTCTAGCTGCGAGAATGCAAAGGCGAGTCGCTGCGTAAACGCGCCCTTAATCAAGTAAAAACTAGTGAGCGAGAAAATTTACGTTGCGTTTACGTTCCTTACGGTAAAATGAGAGCATTAGGCACCAACAGGGAAGAAAAGAGGGGCAGCGGACAAGTCGGAGAAAAAAAAATGGGCAAAACACGATTTTTAATGAATAATATATCTTATGATAACATCAATAAAGACTGACAGTTTTTTTTTTCCGATTCCTGACTCAGGAAATCTGAAAAATTAGTAATGATCCCGTTCCGTGTTCAGTTCCGATGCCCTGGAATCGGTATTATTAATTGCGATCCTCGTCGCCCAACAGCGTCGTTTGTTTTAATGGTTTAGTGGATTTGCATATAAGTAACCTACATTTTCAGATTTCGTGTGATTTGCCGGTTTGTGATGATTGGCATCGATTTACACGGATTTGCACAGATTTACACCCAATTTGCGAGATTTGCATGATTTGAAGGAGTTTCAGTTTTGTAGATTTGCTCTGAGATTTGCTGATTTGCACCGAAGTTTCCAGATTTGCGCGAAGTTTAGTTGATTTGCGTGCATTTGCGGGTTTACAGATTTGCAGATTTACACCGAGATCTGCCAGATTTGCTCAGACTTGAGTTGATTTGCATGAATTTGCGGAATTGCGGATACATTGCAGATTTGTGCTGCGATTTGCGGATTTCCTCGGATATTAGTTGATTTGCGTGGTTTTGCAGATTTTCAGATTTTCAAAAAAGATTTGCAGATTTCACGTGGATTTGGAAATCCGAAATCAGTAATTGTACGAGATTTCAACGTTTGTCGGATCCCTCGGTGGGCTACTCTACTTTTTTGTTAATGTATGATTTTCGATGAGGACTCTTATTGAGTTGAGTTTTTATTTCAGGGTAAAATATAAAAGTCAGTTACGAATGTGACACCCCAGGCACCACATCCCGCGTGTGGGTCAAAGGCACACAAAATTCAAAACAATACAGAAAGAAACCTTGATAAAAAAAAAATTCCAACATTCAAAAAATAGGATTATTTGCAGTAAATCATTAAAAGAGTTTACATAACTATACAAAAATATTATGTAAAATGTAAATACAAGGATAAGCGGGAACAAAATCGTGATTAATCCACAAAACAAGAATAGCAAAGTCGTACTTGCCGATAGATAGATAGAAATGGGGAAAGCTACAGTTTTTTTTTAGACATGATACAAAAAAAAATTTTTTTTCGAAAAAGTTAACTCACAGCATATTGAACATATTAGCTAAGTTAATTGGGTTATGATTAAGTAACGACTTAAACAAATGTTTCTTAAACGATGACATCAAATCAATACGTTTCATATCAGTTGGCAAGGAATTATAAAACTTACTACCCAGATAGTAACTGCATTTGTTAAGTCTTTCACTATCAACTTTAGGTTCAGGGACGTGCACAGGCCCCCGAGATGGCAGGGGCAAATTTTTTTGCCTTACTTTTTTCTAGGAACATTTTTTTTTTCTTGGTGTTTTAACCTCTTTTTACCCCCTTTTTGTGGGATTTTTAACCATTTATGCGCCTCTTTGCACTACTTTCGTAGCAGTTATTGTCTTTTTTTGCATTTTTTTAGGCTGTTTTACACCACCGCTCCCATAAAAAGGGCACTTTGCCATGAGGGCTCGAGCCCCCTGTCCCCCCTGTATGCACGTCCCTGTTTAGGTTGTACAACGTATTAACAGGATTCGTTTATTCGATTAATTCCGATTTACCTTTACGAAAGGGCCTCCAAAGGGGCGGGGGGGGGGGTTAGGGGCAGGTGCACCAAGTGCCCCAACCCTTCAAATTCTAGTAAGGTTTACAGTTGAGTCAGTTCACAAATTAGGTTGTTTGCATCCTGGTTTAATTAGGATTAAAGGGCCCGCACATTGCGTCATCGATTATTGATTTGGCGCGAGCGTGATATCGGAGATATTTTTTTTGCCAAGTGAACGTCTTGGAGAGAGCGGCGCGATACCGGATTATCGTCTTTAGTAGTATTGATCAGTCGGCTAAATATATCGCGCGCGTGCCATGCCGCTGTGCTACTAGATTGCCGTAACAAATTTGTAAACAACAAATTATACAACGGCGCTTTTGCGGGTCACGCTCAAGTTCCTCAAAAGGTCACGAACGCGCCTGTTTGCAGGGTCTCGATGAGCTTGTTATTTTAAGAATTTAAGAGGTAGGCTAAGCTGTGTCATTTCTTTAGCGAGATTAATAAATTTGGAGTCAAAGAAAAGACTGTCATTGATTTCTTTTTCTTCTAAAAACGGCGTGTAAAATTGTTAAGTAAAATTCGAAATCGACAGCAGGAAACAGGCGATCAAATGTAGGAACAAGACAGCATTGTAGTACCAGATACCGCCTCATTCATAAGTACCGGAGAAAGTCGAGTACGGGGTAGCGGGTACTAAGCTTGGTACCGGCACCGTCAGAAAAATGTCTGGTACCGCCCAACACTACAGAAGAACTAAATGAACTATTGTTGTAATTTTAGCGCTTTTTTTCATATTAAAACAATACCCGGTATGTACCGTTGCATTTTTGGTACCGCGATACACCGTGAGAAACGGTATGCCGCCCAACACTACTGGCTACTCCTGATAATGGTTCTGGGATGAGCTGAAACGTCGCGTTTTAATGTGTATAATATGTATGTGGGTGACTTTCTGGCTTTTACCCTACAACAGCAACGTTAGTTGATCAGAACTTTGAAAATAGCTTATTTTTAAGTTATCACGATTGTTAACTCGCAAAGTAGATCGTCACACGGCATTTTATCAGCAGTAATATGACGATAGTTTTACGTTGATAGATTTTCTCAACCAAGAGTTACATTCAGAAGCTGAAAAAATACCGAGTGCTAGGTGTTTTTACCAGCTTGGGAAAGTAACGAGTGGTTGAGAAAATGTATCGATACGTAAATTATGCTTGATTAGGCTTTTATGTTTTGTCTTATTGTCTTTTAACAGGGTTCAGGCAATTTTTTAATTTTCCAATTCCCTGACATTTCTAGGTTTTCCAGGTGCACCCAATGGCAAAATCCAGGCGTTTACATGATGTTTAGTTAGGGAAATAGGCAGGTAGCTAATGTTTTGATTAATATTTGTACGAAAATAATTCAGTATCCCAGAAAATATAATAGCTGTTTAGAGAATAGTCCAGGCGGGACTAAACTCATTTTCATGACAGATAGTGGTACTAGCCTAAGATTTGGTTGATTAGTTATATCTAAAATATTTGCTACTAGCCTACGATTTTGCTTCTGATCTGATATTTCAGTGGAATTACCGATCAGACACAGTGGCGTAACAAAGTGTCTCTGGGCCTTTAGGCAAAATTTATGGTCGGGCCCGCC
>JAHWFP010219088.1:56510-94016 GCA_023313725.1 Lithobius niger
TCCCCCCTCCAATCTTTGAGCTTTTCGATTGTCCTGGTCCAAATGACACACATCTGTTCATTGTTTGGTTTACAATGTGTATCAACAACTTTTCAGTTAAGGAAAATTACTTCGTAATGCAAACAAACAATAATGTTTGAAAAAAATTGTAAAATAAAACATGCCTGTGTGGTATTTTTTCTACTTAACTGTCAAATTATTATAAGCTTTGCTATTAGCTACACTTGTTAAATGGGAACTTAGACTTGCTTATAACATATTGCACTTTGAACATGAAATTTACATACCGTAGTTCACTACTTGAGGCTGTAAGGCGATACTTTCAGCATGCTTTTCTCAATGCAAAAATCTCAGTGATGTTGTTCATGTACCTATATTTCGACACCTGGCGGGCCCCCGAGTTACAGGGGCCCGTAAGCAATGCTTACCTGGCCTACCTGTACGTTACGCCACTGATCAGACACAACGACATTTATTTTTTCAAATTTCCCTGTCCGATTTTCAAAAAATATCTCAAATTTCCCTGAAATTTCCCTGAGATTTTGGCTCTATTTTCATTTTCCGTGAGATTTCCGGGTTCTCCAGGTTTTGTCTGAAACCTGTTTAATTACAGGTTTGTGATTGTTGAATTTTCAATAAGTTCTGGAAAAATCCTGTAAAGTGAAGTTTACAGGTGAATACAAACCCTGCACTTATCAGTCGTAGGCTAGTATTCTGCACGGCTTTTTTTCCAAACAGTAAAATCGGCCAAGAATGTTTCTGCTAACTTCATTTTTGAGAGCAAAAGCTGGGACATAGTTAAGGAGTTTACAGCCCTCCCTCCCAGACCCTTAAATTTACCTGAAGGTATGGAGCGCCAGTCATTTTCCCTTCATGACACGGGCACCATTTCCTACGTCCAGTATCATGAGCCTGCGACGATACTGACTCGTAAAGAACGCAGCTTTAAGAAGCTGGAACACGAAACACATTTCGACGATGCGTGTCTGAACAGCGCTACTTTAATTTCCAGTTAAACTTAAATATAGAATTAAAGTTTATTTCCTGGAAAGGCGTTATACACAGGCACCACGGTTGCGGTCAATCGTTTCCCGGTTCGAAGTCCAGAACTTAAGGCTTAGCTACGGAACTCTATCCTTGCAACATTCTCTTTAATCATTAATGAATTTGTTGTTGGTGCCTCCTCACCGGATCTCCTCCTTAAGATTAAGTAATGTGGGCATTTTAAAGGGGACTTATCATACCATTTACTGGCAATGGGTTGCCTTTTCAAATTTAAGGAGAACGAAACGTAACGTGAGCACTCGTCGATTTAGAAATTGTTTGCTGCTTTCCGAGTAACGTTGTTCTCCTGAGTGGATGCTGACATGTATTTAACCTTACATTCTTTTGTTTCTCTATAGTGTGCGCAGCGTATCTTGAGTCCTGTAGATATTTTATGAGCGGCTACGTCTTCCTGGAGGAAGTGGCTTTAATCGACGGTCGCCATTGTTTTTGTAACCATCTAGGATATCAACAAGGCACTCTGCTACCAAAAATATACAATCGATTATCTGTGTTCGTTTTGGGGCGAACTCAAGATAGGCCACGGACACTATAAGTGACAACTCACCCTAACCTAAAAGCAAAGGGAACAACGAGGTGTTGACCGCGATAACGAGCGGTTTATTATAAGCAACACATGGTCTGGCAATAAACGATGGATAACTGGCAGGTACACTTCAAGGTGCAAATCAGATGATGACCAGTATAGTACCAGACTTTATACATAATCAATAGTGTGCACGAAAGGTGCACGAATACTCAAACTCGATAAACAGACCAGATATCTAGACGCAAATCTCTGACGTTGGATGGGGCGGGGGAGGGGAACTATTAAAAATCTACATTCACATCTACGTGAGATTTGCACAAAAAATGTAAGGGTAAAGCGATTCAACTTTTCGCCATAGAAAGTAGTGATATCACATCTAAAATGGCTGGCCGCCACCAAGCTTGTGGTCAAGATGTCGGTTAAGATTGAGTTTCAGGCTTGCAACGATAAATTTGCTGGCAACCATTTTAGTTGTGACAGCTGAGTCGCTTGATAACGCTCGTTCATTCGGCGTCGTCTCGCTTCGCTCAAGGACTTTGTTGCAAGTCTTAAGCTGCTGACAGACATTTCCAGGTGTGCAGAGAATGCCAGAACGCTCGAACGAACGAGGTTCGCGGGAAATTTCGGAGAACTGTGGAAATTCACTAAAAAATGGCTTGCGTAAATGGTGATAAAAGGCTGCGGAAATTTGAAAAATCTGCAGGAAACCTTGTTGGAAATTTTGTCCAGCAAGAATTTTATGCACCCCTGGACATTGCCACACCAAAAACTATCCGTCAAATGATCAAGCGAGTGACCAGTGTGTAATATGCGTTTTTCGTAAGGTTTCGGAACTTAAACAAACGATAGCTTGTGCTTAGGCTTTCATTTCTCTTTGTTTATATCTTTGTGTATACCTCATTCGCCACATTTACTAAGACTTCACCAGCAAAAATAACGATGATTTTAAGAATTTTTACTAAAACGTCCCGCTCAGCGTACACCTTAGCTTTTTATGTTTTCATTCAATTAATTCTCGTTCTTCCATTGGTCCCTTACTCCACACTTTTCTCTCCGCCGCCCCCCCCCCCCCCCCCCCCCACCTCTCCTTGCGTGACGTTGATATTCAGTAAGGCTGAAGGACCCGAGTACTCAGTTATTATTAGTTTTAAAGGGCAATTACATCCATTTTGACATGCATGTTTGACTTTTGGATCACTTATACAATAACTAAACACAAGAATTGCGGTAAGAATATGTTACGTACTGTACGTCCGATGTAACAATTTAATTACTGCATCACCAAAAAACGACACGGAGGTCGCCATTGTTTTGCTGGAACGCGCAGAAATTAATGCCGACAGACGGATCTCTTCGATTTCGACTCGCAGCCTATTAAGATAGCTGTATTGACTGTGAGGAGCTCAAGTGTCTGACGGCCTTATCTGGCCACTACACTGCCGGCCAGCTATGGCCGTCAGACGCTTGAGCTCCTCACAGTCAATACAGCTATCTCAATCGACTCCGTGTCGAAATCGAAAAGTGACATCTGTCGGCATTAATTTCTGAGCGTTCCAGCAAAACAATGGCGACCTCCGTGTCGTGTTTTGGTGATGCAGTAATTAAATTGTTATGTCGGACGTAAGTAACGTATTCTTACGCAATTCTTGTGTTTAGTTATTGTGTAAGTGATCCAAAAGTCAAACATGCATGTCAAAATGGATGTAATTGCCCTTTAATATTTTAATGGTTTTGCGGGTGCCGGTAAGCTACGGATATGAACATGCTCGAGGAATAAAACATGCCTTGTCTATTTACCATTTAAAACAATGGAAACTGAGATTGAACTTCATCAATTGATTTTGAAAAAAAAAAAAAACTTGACTGAGGTTTTTGATTGATTTAAAGTGAGGCGTTTTAAACCACTCCCAGTTGACATTTTGAACCGAAGTAGGAAAGCAAGTCAGTAAGTGATCGTATCGGTTTTTGTCATAACCGGTTCGCACATTAAAATGTAGAAAGTGCGGGGACAAGTTCAGGGTGATGATGTATGTGTGTCACAATGTCGCACTTAGTTCTTAATTTACTATTTTTTTTTTTTGCCAAAGTAGAAATCTCGATAAATCTTGGTTGTGCCATACGCGTGTCACAAGTAGTTTTAATTATGGCGTGCATTTTCAATCACCATTGCGTCGCCAGGTAGCGTGTTATTACAAACACGTTTGTGTGTAATTAGGGCATGAGGCGATGTTTATCGTATTACGTTCATAAAAGGTAATAACTGCATGAAAATATGGATGATTTGATGGCTGAGGCCCGTATTCTGAACGCTGACTAAAACTCGTACTTGACTTGAAATGACGTTACACCTATTTAGTGCCATTCACCACCCGATTTCTTCCAAATGTATCCAAAAGAAGTTCTGGTGGTGGTGAATGGCACTAAATAGGTGTGACGTCATTTCAAGTCAAGTACGAGTTTTAGTCAGCGTTCAGAATACGGGCCTAAGTTTTCAACAGGGCCGTAGGAAGGGTAAGGCGAGCAAGGCGCTCGCCTAGGGCGCCATCTTCCTGGGGTTGCCGCACCGTGTAACCGTGGAACTAGGTGGTAAAGCTTAAATATTTTTTTAACGGATGGCGTTCAGGCAATTCATGATTTTAGGCTTCATGAGGCCTATCTTAATTTAGAAGTCCCCTAGCGCATATTCTTAACACTTCCTGTCAGCGTTGCATCGTATGAACATTCATTTAGTAAACCGAAATTCATCGAGAATTACCTGAGATCTACAATTGGCTAGGACTGATTATCGAACCTGTCAATTTTGTAAACAGAACTTTCAGTGGCAGATATATTAAATTATGAAGATGTTCTTGGTAAATTTGCCTCTGCCAAGGCTAGAAAAATTTATCTGTAAAATGTTCAAAAGTTTTAAAGCAGGCCTACGTGCTAAGTATTAAAATTTAATATTCGTTGTCTTCAACCACTTCAATTATCTAGTACAGGTCTCTCTCATTCACTAGGAGTAGTTCGTATTTAGTTACGTATATGCCTCAATATACCAATGGGGATTTTTTTCTTCCTATTTTCACAAAAGGCAGTCGGGGAGGGGGCGCGCCGCTCAGTTGGTTTGCCTTGGGCGCCAAGGGGGCTAGCTACGGCCCTGGTTTTCAATGACGATCGGGCGGGCGAGAGTGCTTTCAAATTGCGTTTAAAGGTACATGCATCCCTGTTGGCTTTCCTGTTCGACTCAGTTTTGCGACGTTAGTTCAAACGTATGTAAATGTTGCCAACACATTCATTTTCTTGTGTTTTTTTTTTTACGTGCGAGATGATTTTGCGACATTAACTTTAACCTGTGTATGCAAACGCTATTCTCAACGGGTCGCACGACGTACCGGAAAGAATTAGGTCCCTTTAAGTCACGTTTTATAATGTCTGCACTGGTTCCCGTCTCATGTCTGTCCGTCACTCCTGTAGTCTCCTTTTTTTTCCCTTTTGTCTACAACATCTTATAAGACGTGCTATGCACGGGGCCGGTCATGAATTAGTTTACGGACACATTTTCCGGGACATTTTTCCGGCACTCTTCCCTACGACTTGTCAGATTGATCGACCACTCGTGCCTGCCTCGTGTTTGCATGCAGGTAGAATGGGAGAGCGCATTTACAATGCGGGTGCGAGGAGGGGAGAAGTGATTGTTCGGCCCGACGACTTGTCAGATTGAACCTTTATTGAGTTGATCGACCACTCATGCCTACCTCCTGTTTCCATGCAGGTAGAGTGGGAGAGTGCATTTTCAATGCGGGAGTGAGGAGGGGAAAAGTGGTTTTCCTTTTAGCTGTCCCTTTTCCTTTTAGCCTTCCTTTTAGCCGGCCTCCAGGATTATAATGTAGATCTAGAAAACGTCACATCGTTCATTTTGAAAATTCATATTCACGTTCATATTTACATTTTATATACGTTTATTTTCATAGTAAAAGATATTTCTCACAATATCTTTTCAAATTTTCGACAGTTAGTTGCTTCCTGGAGTTGGTGGGGCTCAGTCGCTCTCTTCATCAGGCACTACAACTACTACGATTTCCTCGTGCGGTGGTACAATTCCTAATACAATTCCTAATGAGAGGTGGCGGTCATATTGTCAACGCCCCTAAAATCGTTGTAGATCAGGCCAGATACTTTACTGGCCATGGTCCCCCGTATATGTCCAGTTGGTGGCGATCTGGATAGTGTTGTGGTAGCTGGCGCTAGGGCCTTAGTTAGAACGCGTGAAACCTTTAGAATGTCATGGTAGCGGTTGATGTAATCCACCTGTACGTAACTGAAATTCCCAAGTTTGATTCCCAGCAGCATATGACACGTGAATTTTTTCCGTCTGAATGGCCCCGCTCACACTGGTCTTCACCACTGCAGTGTCCGGATGCTACGACGGGTGTTTGTTTATATAACTTCTCAAAACAGTTTGATCTTTCTTCATCAACCGATTCGTTTCTGACCAGCGCAAGACATCTCAAATTTCAAGATGGCGCCCCGGATGCTACGTGGGGAGAGAGGTTGCTCACACTGGGAAATCGTCTTTTAATTCCTATCCTGTAAATCATAAAAATGCTGGAAATTATCAATGGAAATCACAGGGAAATCCGTGAAATCTTGGAAATTCACCCCCGGGCCCCTTCTTTGAAGTTACGCCATTGCCATAAAGTGCAATGAAATCCCTTCAATAACTATACATGTGAGAACCCAGGGAAATCCCTGGTTAGGTTAGGTCTCTGAAAATCATTGGAAATCCTTGGAAATCACTGGAAATCCTTGGAAATCACTGGAAATCCTTGGAAATCGTTATCTTACTGTATAATATTTTCCGAACTGAGCAAATCCTCGATGAGGGGTGTTGGCGTATAGGGCAGTGACACAACGTTGCATTATGATTGAATATAACTCTATGCTGGGGCCAGTAACTGGGATAGCTGCAAGGGTCACTGGAGGGGGAAAAGAAGGGCATCTTACTGAAGACAATGCTGTTAAGAGTGGATTTCTTAGGCCTATAATGCACGATTTTTGTCGATTTGTTGGCAGTTGCTGACATTTTTAAGCAAGTGGGATCTTTATTTTCCAATTACAATCTAGCAGCACAAGGGATTGGCGAAAACAACGTTTTTTAAGCCTATGAAATCCGCTCTCAAAGCACTGCCTTGACTAGAAGTGCCGTTGTTTAACCCTCCATTTTAATCTAGTGCCCCTTGCAGCTCTTGTAGCCAACATGACGTCACATGACGCTGCTCTCTTGGCGTTAAAACTGTTTTGGACTATCAACTTTAAATGGCTGCCTCGTTGTCGTTTAAGATATCGATTTTTAGGCCTGGTCGTCTGAGCCCGGACCTAAAGATGTCGAACGCTTGAGGTATGGTTTCTGATGTAATCCGCTCTCTCGTCACACCTTGAACGTGATATCAATCACGGAAAAATACCGAAAACGGGCTGGGTTTGTTTTGCATCTTGCCGTCCGATCGAATTTCGACCAGGTTTCTAATCGTCCTGCTTTATTTATTATGAGTATCATTGCAACTGCTTTTGCTGCACCCTTTTCAGTTCATTTTATGTTTTTATTTTTAAGAATTTTATCTCTTTAATACGGTCGCCTGTCCCCAAATTGTGATAGACAACGTTATCAATCACGCAAAATGATCTGCTTGGCTGCTGAATTAAGGTCACGTGGACAGACGCCATGGCAGGCAGTCAGGCAGGCAGTCGTTCAGTTGGTCAAGGGAAGTGGGGAGGAGTCGATTGGTGTAATTGCTGATGTCATAGTCTCGTTTGCAAGCCATAAGCATTCTTTTAAAGGGTAAATTTTGATAATTTCGTTTTGTGTACCTCAACTTGTTAGTCATATTTTGCTTTCCTTAACGTATATGTAGGAATTCTCTCACAATTGTGCACAAGTCTCTGCATTACAAAGAACCATCTTATTTGTTGACCGTATTTAATTCTGCACTGGCTGATCACAGTTATCCAACAAGATTTTTAGTCATGGCCGCCCCTTTAGGGCGCGTTTACGCTGTAACTCGCCTTTCCATTCTCGCAGCTAGAACTCAGTCGCAATGGCAAAGGTGACATTGCGATGGTAACAACACTAAATGGATTAGCTAAATCCGACATCGTTTGAGTAAATACTTGTAGTCTTATAATCCGTGCCAATAATATAAAGAATTCATCATGACGAAACAATTTTCCCAAACGCTTCTGAACTCACGTTATTTGCTGTTTTCGTTGCGAGGCGGCAGACACAAAACCGCCGCCATGTTGGAATTTGAGGTGATTTCTAGCTTCTAGCTGCGAGAATGCAAAAGCGAATGGTTGCGTAAACCAGGCCTTACTCCCCCTCGCTGTCGCACTACTAAATACCAAACGTCGTTTCTGGTTCAGAGGATGAAGTTGTGGAATGATTTTCCCGAAGCCATTAAAACTTGTCCTAATGTTCGAGCTTTCAAAGTTCAATTATTCCGTCACTTGTTTTAACTCGTAACTTGGTCACCATCCCTCTCCCATTCTTTTTCTTCCCTTCTCTTTCTTTTCCCGCATACAGTTTTTACAATAAAATGGATGTAATTGCCTTTTAAAAATATACAGTGTTTTCACATTTGTGGCAACCTGCCCAATATATGCGTTGCCTTCTTCTTTGTACACCACAGGAGAGATTACGACAGAAATGATGAATTATGGGATGGGCACCTCACGAATCTCATTCAGGCGAGAGCAGAGGTGAGAACGGTGTGCAAGGTGTGCACCATAAGCGCCGTCATGTTTCTTCTGTTTTTAAAATTGTAGTTTTATTCTGAAATTGCAGTTATGCTCTTTTATAGGGGGTTACAATAATTTTGTAAATAATACAAATGCATAAATAGATTGGGGAATTGGGCCTCTCGCGAATCTCATTCAGACGAGAAGCGAAAGTTAGTTAGCACCATGTTGGCGTTACTGGCGTCGGCCAAGCGCCAGAGGTGAATGATATTTGCGAAGGTTTGGAATACATTGTTTCTGGTACAGTTGCGATCCCCCGCTGAGTGGAGCAAGGCACGCAGCTACTATATTTCAGTTGGCCTTGCCCTTTCCATAAGTTTCTTTTGTTAGATGGTGCCACGGTAGGAAGGAAGGCTTGTGAACGTCGTTCTTTAAGGTCGCGTGACTAGACAGCCAACAAAATGGTGTAGACCGACACTCTGTCAACGGGAGAAGAAGCGTTTTGAGTCTGGTCTTTGTAATCCAATTCGCTGTAGCTAATGTTATAAATTGGCAGTAGTGTACGGGTTGAAGGTTGAGTGAAAACGAATACGACAGAGGAGGCGGCTAAAGTTACGGTTGCTGATGTCTGCTGAAAAAAAAATAGTGCAAAGGATGTCACCAAAAAGCTGCTGACAAAAGTAGGATGACACGACATCGACACTACCCCACACATATGTGGTAGGCCTAGTGTTCTTTAATCTGTGGATGGCACTAATAGGGCAGTGATACTACGTAGTATTATTGTGTATAACCATAGATTAGAAAGTTAATTAGATATACCGTCTCACTTCTTCCCGTCCTACGCGGAGCTCTGGCGGTAGTTGCGGCTACTAATACCTCTGCTAATGCTTTTGCCTTCGAAGCAGCACGAAAGCAAAGCATTAGCAGAAGTATTAGTAGCCGCAACTACCACCAGAGCTCCGCGTAGGACGGGAAGAAGTGAGACGGTATATCTAGTTAACTTTCTAATCTATGGTATAACTCTATGGTGGAGCCAGTAACTGGGTTAGCTGCAAGGAGCACTGGTGGGAGAAAGGAAGATCGTCTTATTGAAGCCAATGCTATTAGACTGGATTTCTTAAGCCTATAACGCGCAATTTTTGTTGTTGGAGAAAACAACGTTCTTTTAAGCCTAAGAAAATCCGCTCTCAAAGCACTGTCTTTACTAGAAGTGCCGTTTTCCCCGTTACATTTTAATCTAGTGCACCTTGTAGCTATTACCTCCAAATGGTGTCTCGTAGCCAATATGACGTCACTTAACGCTGGTCTATACGCTCTAGTTAGCGCTATTGTTCGAATGCAGTGCTGCAGGAAAATACGACCCTGGTGGGAGTAGATGTCGAAGACAGTCGAATGGGCTTCTGAAGATACAAGACTAAACTAATCTGACAAAAGACAGCTGTCCCGACTGGAATGTCTTGTTGTTATTCTTCCTTATATATTTTCCCTCTTTCCCCCCATACAGCCAGTCAGATAATGGGTGCGTAGGCCTAATGCTGTACGATATTCCAGGAATCCTCTTCGCCCCTCTCCCGCACACACACAATAATTAGTTTAGATTGTTCAATTTTCTGAACCTTGGTGTGAAATTTACGATCATTGACCGTTTTGGGGTGGGAGGGTAGGTGTGGGGGGAGGGGGGGGGGAGGATCTTTACACAGATTTTAGGTGGGACGGAGGTACAGTGGCTCAAATTGAACTTTCACAACATAAGGACCACTTCTCTGAATCCAAAATCCAATTCTGGGATCCGAAAATGTTGGTTCTATGTTTCGAAATATTTGAAAAATCAGAAATTGTCTAACTTTTTATCGGTGCATAATGTTGCACCATGTATAAGTTACAGTTTCATGTGTGGTATCATGACTGTACTATTTTTGTTTGTTTTTAAACTACCTTAGAAAAAAGGTTTTTAAACAAAACGTTGGCGTGGAGAAAAGTTCAAATTAACATCGAATTTAAAAAAATAAAGTTAAGTTTTAATGTGTCCAAATAGCATAGCCCTGGATTTCATTTGGAATGACAAACAGTAACTAGTTTTGTCAACAGATGGCGCAGAAACTGGACACCAGGAGTGAATAATCTGTACACTCTTTCAGAGTTCAATTTGAAATGAAACTTGATTTAAGAGTTATGGCAAACGAACATGTATGGCAAACGGGACTATGGCTTCTGGGCTAAGATATTTGGGGCTCCGGGATTATGGCAAACGGGCGGAAGCCGTTTAGTTTGTGATTTTTGTTTTTATTTAGGAAACGGCTAGCCACAAATCTATCCTTTACATCACAAATTCTAATCTAGTCACCAGTAGCCTGGGGGGGGAGGGTGGGGGGGGGGGGTACGCATTCGCGTATTTGATGGCAAACAGCAAGAAATTACCGTATGAATCAATTTTGTGACTAATCACTCAACAACATGCCTCTACTTAGCCTGAGTTACGGACTGCTGGTTAAGATCCATCCATATAGTAACAGCTTTCCTGTGGTGTTACTTGGACGAAGTGGTGCCCTACCTCCCCCGACTCAACCCCCGGGACGTAGTGAGCAGTTACCTCCCATCCCAAAAAAATCTTCCCCCCCCCCTCCAAAAAAAAAAAATTTAGAATGTTGATATGTGAATTTTATTTATTTATTTCTCTGGCCCCTATCTTTTTTTTTGGGGGGGGGGGGTATTCAGGAGGGTAGGGCCTCCTTGAATTTAGCTAAAGCGCTTGTTTTCCTACATTTCAAAGACTAGAAACAAAAAAAAACATGTTTGATTTTTGTATTTTGTATCTTTCCATCCTCCCTCGGCCATCAAAAATGCCAATGAGGAGTTGTTCCTGACTAAACCCCCCCCCCCCCACTATCCCCGGTCTGGGCACCACTGGTTGACCATTCTCACCAGATGGCGTCAACCCCTTCTCAATGTCGGTCGCCACTCGCCATTTGGCGATTAGAAATCAACAGTTGGCGACTTGGGAATTTAACCTTAATCGACAAAACGGTGACTAGCTATACAGAGCATGCCACTAAAAAGGGGGTATCTCAGGAACCGTATAAGTTAGAGACGAACGGTTTGCGGCGTTATGCTCAGATTTATAATGGCTATATAAATTAGAGAAACCATGCATCTTACAAGCCATACTTGGTATGTGGCGAGTAGAAATTGAGAAATGGCGAGTGCTTTCTATGGTCTAATGGCCAAGTGGCGACTGTTACTATAGATTGACATTCGAAAGGGTTGGGATGGCGTTGAAGGAAGTCAAGAGAAGCGCGTTTATTTATATCTACTGAGGAGATGAGAGAAATAATCGGAAAATGCCATTATTCTCTGTATGACACGAGTTCGCAAGGTTCGGTTGAAACATGTTTATCGTCGGACGATGGGAAAGTACTAATAGGATGATGGTGAGTCCCTTTACGTTGTAATACGGCGGAATGACGTAGGAATACAACCAACGCAAATTAATCGAAGAATGTAAGAACCAGAGTCTCTGCCATCACTCTGGAATCGAATCAGTCGTGTCGAAAGCTGGATTGGGGTAGCCAGCTTGGCTTGGGGTGACGCATATGAGAGAATGTTTTTTTTTTTTAGGTGGAGGTGGGGTGGACGATTCCTCGGTCGAGTATTTTAATCCGGGCCGTGAGAAAAGGTCAAAGAAATCCTTAATATAGGTGCAAGAGAATGCATTTCGGGTTCATCTATAATTTGTGATGTCTCCAGACGTCATCAAAGTCTATTTGAGACTATACCAAACTCATACGCGACGCCTGGTCATTAAAAAAAGTCGATATCTTCCTATTATGGCAGCCAAAAGATGAGCCATTAAGATTCATCTTGGGTGGGGTGGAATCGGGAGTTTGTAAACCTACGTATACCACGAGCCACGGCTGTTTACCGTGATGTCATCATGAGTTAGCCAATGACAAACGAGATTAGCGGATCTTTGGCCTTCTGAGTGGCTAGCCCAATCACGTGATAGGCACGTCACGTCACGGCTTCACTTAGACAAACGAAAAAGCTTTGACGTTTTGTGTTTTGTGGGACCACCTCAAGTTCAATCCGATTATTTTGTGGATAGGTGGAATAAAACACAAGGGCTGATCCTTGTATCAGTGAAATCTCCACAATGTCATAAAATGGCTCAGAATTTTGATTTTCGAAAGGGGCAATGCCTTTATTCACAACAAAATCCTAAAACACACACACACATATTTCAGACACGAAGCCGTTTTTTCAATGTGTGTGTGTGTGTTTTAGCATTTTGTTGTGAACAAGAATAGGCATTGTCCCTATCGAAAATTAAAATTCAGTGCTCTTTAATGACATTGTCGGGGGAATTTCGCTGATACCAGGATCAGCCCTTGTGTTTTTTACCACCTCTAGCATCCGATTCATGCAGTAGGATTTCAGATTTTTAATGCGAGTTTTAGCTCAGTGTCTTCAAAATAAAACCGTAAGCTAAACTGAATTTCATGTTCTACTTGAAGAAGCGCACGACTTCACCTTACAGCGAACTCTTTGCATGCATTTTTTAATACCGAATTTCGTTATTCATATGACAGTCTAAAACTGGCGCATCCTCCAGGGGTTATGGTTCCATTAGAGTGGTGACAGATAGGGCTAAAGTGTAGTTCCGAAAAAGGTTATGTTGGAGATTACTCCCCTCCACTCAAACTTTTTTCTTAACCATCCCGCTAAGAACACACCACCACCACCACCACTAGACCGAGCCTATTAGTTTGACGAGCGTACATTTTACTCCAGGGAGCGAACGAAAGCGATTCAAGTAGCGCAACCGCAACCAGTGAACTAGAGCTGGAGAAATCATAGAAAAAAAAAAAGCACGTTAGACGACTACAATTCTTACTATCTTAAGTTGATTTAGGTTGATTGCAGGCAAAATTGTGTTTGAGGTAAACTCTCCCTTTCGCATTCAGACGACTTTTAGACTTTAATAAAAAATTAATTAACTGAAGCCCGTGGATGGTGTTGAATACACCGTTTGCTACATTGGTTAGGTAGGTATGGTAGCTCATGTGCATGTCCATGTTCGACCGAGGTAAGTTTCTTCAAATTGTTGCGCACACTGGCCTAGCAAACACTGATTTTCGTTCGCTTCGCTCACTCAATCAGCACATCCAGTGACTCAAATCCCCTACCCCCTCCCTTCCCCACTGCCAATGATCCCCCCCCCCCCCTTTCCATTGATTGATCATTTCCATCATATTCCATACCAGCCATGTTCATGTTGGCTGAAGACGGTCTCGAAGCTGGCCCTTCGAGAATCATGCTGTCCTGAAAAGCTTCCTCAGTACCTTTCTTCCACCAGGCACGCGAGCCGTTGCTGGTCGGTGCCTGCTGCCTGACCTCTTGTGTTTATATAATATATAAATTGTATTTTAATTATATTAGATTGTGCCTTGGTCGTAGATTCGATCCGGCACCAACTGACTTGGTCGACGATCACTGTGATCACGGCTGTACTTGCTCACATTATTTGTGGTGCCCGGGGACCCCTTACGAAAGTACGCGGTGCGCGTTGGGGTTGTAGGTATTTTTTCCTTCTGTTTATTGGCGCACTGGCAAAGTCGTACGATGATGCGAAAGAGATCCGATGCATAGCCTCCAATATTTATATGGCTGGCTCATCTTCATGCTTCTCGAGGTCATAAAAAAACACAGATGCAGTGTTTTTTTTTTTTTTTTTAGCAACTAGCGTGGTTTTCGGCGAACCTTGGATGTTGTCGCGCAGCTGCACCATCCAACGATGACTAGCATAGCTGCTTACTGGCGTGGTTAAACGCGCTCTTTGCCGCAATACAAAAGTAGATACAAAAGCAACCCCTGCCGCAACTTAACATTGCGTCGGCTTCCCAGCACAGCATCATGCTGACAACAGCTTGATTTTAAGTGATCAACTGCCATTAATAGGCCTAAATGTGAGTGTCTAACATTCAGTATAATGGAGCCCCATACAAGCAGTAGTTTCAATTTTTTAGGCTGCTGAAGCCAGTCCGGTTTTGAGCTTGTTAATTTACCACAAGCAAGGTACTATGATCTCGTCCGTAGAGTATTCTCTACTGACGGCCCAAACAAGGGCGAAACAGTCTGTCTAAAGAGATCTCTATGGGAGAGAGCAGCCGTTATTTTGGAGGTTGGAAGGTCTGGTACCAGAAGAAGAGAGGGACAATTTTGCTAGGTAATTCCGATATGAAATTCGTAGGATCGTTTAGGTATGTACAATCGGCATAAGCACGAGGCATTTCAGGGCTCTTCTCTTCCCGAGAATGCCACGATGGCTAAGGTTAGGCTCGAACTGGGGATATTTGACATATTGGGGTACAAAGGGGGGTAAGGTAGTCTGGTAGCCATACAAAGGGGGTAAGGTAGCCCAATGGTTAGCACGACCATTTTACATGCAAGACGGTCCCTGGTTTGATGCTGACCTTAGCCACTCTTGTGATGCCTCGTGCTCATCTCGATTTTGGCATGTAAAAGATCCTAGGAATTTCCGATTGGATTTATGTAGCAAAATTATCCCTCTCTCCGCGTCAAACAACAACAGTCATACAATGCATTAGGCCCAAGAATTGCTCTTTACTAGGAACTTACTATGTGCAATACTGGTCAGAAAGAGATGCATTCGAGCAGGGTTATGACGTTCGTCAGTGGAGTGCTCTCTAGCTTGTTTGTTATTAAAATTTGTAATTCACTCAAGTTGATAGACAGCCATGCTTGTTTATGCGAACGTAATACAAGATTTTACTGATGATAATTCGATTGTTCAGCCATTTCGATCTTGATGTTGGCATCAATACACAGAAATTACCTGACTGCGAACATTACAAGACGAAAGATAGCGATTAGGGCCAATCAGCTAAGGAAGGCGATTCGACCAGTGCGATCGGAAAACCCTTTCTTCCTGCCCTCCCTTTGGCGAAGAGTGAGCAAGCCCCACGCTGCTCTACCCCAACTAACCAAATGTAATCAAAACTTAGTGGTCTTCCTCGTCATGCACACTCATTTTCAGTTTATTTACCTAAAATTCGAGTGGCACCAGTACAAATTACCTTGGGGCCGTAACTGTGTCCGCCATCTTTACCATGCTTTCTCCAACGGCTCAATGCGATTGCGGGTGTTTATATGCACAAAGACGATGCGATACAGACTCTCAAACCACCTCCGTGAAGCGCTTTGGGGGAAAGCGCCACGAACAGATAAAGCGACACGAACGGGTGTTTTACAAGACCCACGGAGGGAACACGGACGCGATGCGCATCCCTCTGAAGCGCTTCTAAATGGTCATGTAAACGTAGTGAATGTAAACAAAAAAATTTCACGAACATTACAGTTACGGCCTTGAAACTTCCTCAGACTTCCTCAAAACATAATTAAGGTGGCAAATGCAGCTTTGCAGGATGACCGTGTAGTTAAACAAAGCTACGTCGTACAGCTGCTGTACGTCTGTCGGAGCGTAAAAATGGGTAAATGCAGACCCACTTACAATGACCACGATTTTAATTACCGATTTGTATAATTACAACCCTTTTTTGAGCAAGACCAGTACATTTTTTTTTAGATCTTAAAAAAAATGTGAAAAAAAAAAACAGAAAAACGGCTGTTGGGGGTAAACCTTTTGTGGGTTCAATTGGAGCTACAATTTGTGGGTTGAATTGGGGATACATAGACCACTTTGCCCCAATAGACCACCTCGGAAGACTGAATCCAAACACTCGGTTAGTAGTTCCTGGACTCGCAACGAGACGGGAATTTTATTTCACTGTTGCTCCTCACTTGTCGTCCTTAACAGTTCACAGTTTTAGCTCCGTTGCGTTCCTTTATTTGTTACTAATTATTTAAGGCTCTGTATTTTCTTTTCAACTTTTTGAACCGTGGCAGGCAACTAGCATTATACCAGCATTACGTTTCGTTGTTTTATTTATTTTTTTCGTCCGTCCACTATATAGCGGCCCACAATGCTGCGTGCCAGAACAAAGCTTTTTTTTTTATCGTATTTCTTTTTGTGTTCTTTCGAAATCTATGTTTAAAATTCCGTGAGCGTCCGCGGCATCGCGTGACACAAGAGAGTAGTGGGGGCACGAACCACACGCTATTGCCGGTTTGTTCGTCGTTTGTAGGCGAGTTTACATCAGGAAGTAAAACACTTGATCCTCTCTTTCCCGTACGCCTGAAACTAAAGTGTTTACAGTGAAGAATATCCTGCGCAAATATAAAAGCTGAACTGACAAAGGCACACCTAACTCTAGGCATGCTGCCGTGAGGGTTACAAAAGGTGTGATGTCAATTATTACGTTTGCTTGATGCTTTCGTTCAGTGGTCATACCTAAACGCTACTGACACTTACAGCTTGTTTCGTTCCGCCACTGCCAGTCAAGGAAATATCGAAAACAAAATACTGGCCCGGGGAGGGGGAGCTGGATCGGAAGGGAAGATGTAATTTCCGAATGGATCCCCGTTCGTTCCTCTTTCTGATTGTTCCGACTGCAGCCCATTTTTCCGACTTAGACTCTTGGTATGATACGCCTTCTTCATGCTGCCTCTGCAGGATGTCTGAAGAACGATGACGGGCCCATTTGCAGCAACGTCGTTGACATTGCCGACAGACTTGATACCTATACTTTAATCTCTACATTTTTTTCTCTTTACCTTGCCCTCCCACATAGTCAGATGTTGATAACCAGCCTGTTCCCTCACTTTGAAGACAAGGAACTCGAAACTACACTTCTCAGGACCAAAGACAATATATTCCCTTGTCTGGACTGCTTTTCGTCTCAGTTCCTCATGAATTGCCGCCTACCTACCACCTTGTCTGCCCCCGTCTTCTATATTTTGTCCAATTCTAGGCACTCCTGTCGCCTACCTACCCACACGCCTGGACGAATGCAAATGTCACGCCTAACGGTTATTCACAAAAATGGTCCCACTCACCAAGTCAGCATTTATCGTCCGATCAGTCTCCTCTCCTTCCTCTTCCAGGTCCTCAAACGGATTTTCTACATTGATTTCTCCAGCAATGCGAAGTTCTGAATATCATTTCCCAGTCGCAAAATGGTTTTCTATCAAAGCCTTCCTGTCTCAGCAATTTACTCCGTGCTATGAGCACATCACATAGCTTTGCGGCAGCAATGCCGAAGTAACTTGATCTTTCTGGTCTTCAGTAACGCCTTCGATCCCATCAGCGACAGTAAACTCATCTCCAAGCTTAGGCTATCGGCTTGCATCATTTTACATTTTCTTGGCTTCATTCATGCCTCCACCATCGTAGACAACGGGTCGCTCTTCTTGTCCCACAGCCTCTTGGGCCACCGTCACGTCTGGCATGCCCCAAGGGTCTATCCTTGGTCTCTCGCTTTTGAACATATTCATTTCCGAATTACTTTCAATTCTTTCTTGAACTGGGAAGTAGTTACACAGATAATTTGAAGCTCCTTTCCCCGTATGCTTTCCCCATGTCCTCCAGCAGAATCACAATCATGTTGTTGGTTGTTCCCAAGCCAAACGGCTTACCCTCAACCCTTCCAGAATGCAGTACATCATTTTTGGGGTACCGATTTCTGAATAGTCCTCACACCTCGATCTTGGTCTTCTTGTAGACAAATCCCTGAAATTTCACCTGCACTCTGCACATGTAGTTTTGATAGCCTTCCGTGCTGCTCTCTTCGTGCTCAAGAGGTTCCCCAGGCTCAATAAAACCTTTTCTCGCAATCTGCAAATCTTTTGTCTGCCCACGCCTTGAATACTGTTCCCCAGTTTGCAGGCCTTGCTATGAAATGCATTTAGCCCACTTGTCTATTGTCAACGCATGCTCTATAACTGGTGCAAACCCTTTGGCACCTTCCTTACTTGCTACGTCTTGAGCAACGTCTTTGTGCTTGTTCCTGTAACTAGCCAAGGTCATCCTTGTAGAATCTGTTGCGCTAGGAGCGAATATGTACACGTCTGTAGGAATGGTACTTTCCACGTCTTATTAGATTAAAACCTGTATCGTATACACACAGGGTGGTCCACAAAAAACTGACGATCCAAGATTTTCTAAGTCCAACTGTTCTAGTTAGCACCCCCCTCAGAACCAGGAGTGGACAGAAATCTTCAATTTCATTAGATTTGATTTCTGTCCTATCCTGTTTCTGAGGGGTGCTAACTAGAAAAGTCGAACTTGACACAATGTTGGGTCATCAGTTTTTATGTGGACCACCGTGTACTTTTAACGTGTTATCCGAGGAATTAGTTAACAATCAGTTGTTCCAAATTTGACAGCGTGGGATCGCAATCATGAACGAGAGATGGAACCTGTTGTAATATTATCATGCCCTGGTCGTACGTGTTCTCTCGACTAAACATTCGGCACATCTTTTTTACGCAGAACGGGTATTCTGTCCTGGAAATCACTCCCGTACCATGTTGCTGCCGCTCCTTCTGTGAACGCTTTTAAGTCTCGCTTTGATGCACTGTAGTTATTATTATTTTTTTTTTTGTCGTTTCGTTTGTTTTCTGTGTTTTTGGGTGGGGAAAGTAGGGTGGGGGTGCTTGTTGATTCGGCACCATGCCTGTATGTTTTGTTGCACTCCCCGTAGTTTTGTGAAAATGCGGCATTTGTGCAGGGATAAATTATACCACTCTTTCCATCCACGTGGTCAGTGAACCTACCGTTTGTGATGGGCATCGCTTGTTAATGGGTATTCCTAATTGCACCAATATATACTAGTACAACATAGCATAAATGCATTGTATAATTTTCATTATCTATCATTTCATCGGCAATTTTCGAAATTTTTTTTTTAAATGTTTACAGTGCCTCCTGAAGTATTTCGCACATTCGTGAAGAAATTAAGTTTTTAGGTAAATGTATGCTCCACCAAATTATTCCTGCAAGAGATGCCGGACGGATGATTAATTGTAGCCCAATCTTTTTAGGACGATTTCCCAGAATTCGAGTTTCGGCAGTTCTCGGAAGAGCAGAATGGTCTTCTTAAATTCGGGGAAAAAGACCAATTGCGCCAAGCGCGACAATGAATGCTTTGGGCCGTGGTACATCATCGTGTTTGGCGATAGTAAATTTTACTCCCAGCCATTATGTATGGCAACATGGAAGTATCATCGGGTACACGGGTAGGTGCGAGCACTGGGGCTTCAGATTCGATAGGCGTCCTGGTCCAGCTGTACATCTCTTGCTTCTAACAGACCCGGGTTCGATCCTGGTGAAAAGAAGTGTATATGTAGGGATTTTCCTACGGTTGTTTCCCGCGCGTTGCACTAGGGTTTTCTCCGGGTACTCTGGTTTCCTCCCTCATGCGACAACAAAACAACTGTCATAATGGTGGTACTTCTTCCACTTTACATCTGCTGCTTGGGAATTTGGTTGGGAGGATGCACCGTGTATCGTCTCTGTATTACTTATTTATTTTATTGATTTATTTATTTATCCTTCGTTTGATGGTATTTCAGCAAACCCTAGACATCTCATTGGCACTTGGGATGAAGAACTATCATATTTGCTTCGTCACATACGAATGAGAGCAGACCGAAATGAGCAGCCAATGTTTCCTCCCGTTGAATATACCATTGCATTTCGTTGCTGATGGCTTTTTAAAATTGCTGTAGTATTAATTCACACGTTTTGACTTTTTAGAAGCAACATAAAAACTTGCTTTTAGCTCCGGCGACCTCTTTTGGTGTGTACCCGCAGAATTAGCGCACGTTGAACAGCTGTAAAAATCATTATTTTTTTTTTATGTCTCTTTAAATAATTTTTTAATTGTTAGTCATAAAAATAGATGAGGCTTTGCACCTTGGCGGTGCAAAAGTTACGCTCTAGGCGAATTTTGTCTGTATGGCCAACTCGGTGACCAGGTCTTCTCCGCCTCTCTTCTCCTTCCTCTTCCTCCGATTTTCGCTGTTAAAAGAGTTTTGATTTTATGGCTTAGGTGGTCTGCTTTAAAAAAAAAAAAGAGTTTAAAAGTACCGAATTTCTACCGATTTTTATTTGGGCTGGAAGAAAAAATAAGCTGAAAAAGTCATAAAGCTTAAACATTAGTCTACTTTTATTTTCAGTACTTCAGTGCCTTCAGGAGTTCCAGGGTGCTTTTTCTGTGCTTTGGAGTAAGATTCGGGGCCATGATTTCGAGTTAGCCAGCTGAACCTTGTTTTCCTTTCCTTTCATTTCCTTTCCTTTCCTTTCCTTTCCTTTCCTTTTCCTTATTCGTCTTTTGTGTCTTGTCTTCCAATGGGTTGGGTTGTGAGTTTGGCTGTTGCAAAGCTTTTTCGCTCCACGGATCTTGACTATAACTTGGAGCATCCCCGGCGCCACGTCCCAAGTGGATGGAACAAATCTTCAGTAGTCCTCTCGTCACCTTAAGAAGATAAAAACGCAGTGGTTGCGCTATGCTCAGACTTGTATGCCTTAGAGCGAGTTTACTCAATGACTCGCTTTTGCATACTCGCAGCTAGAATTTAATAGCGATGGAAAAGGTTACCATGGTAACAACGCTATGGATACCTGGATTAGCTAAACCCGACATCGTTTGAGTAAATGCTTTCAGTCTTCATCCGTGACAATAAGGCATAGAATTTCTCCTGACGAAATAATATTCCCAGTCACTTCTTAACTCGCATTATTGACTGTTTTCGTTACAAGCCGACAGAGCTCCGCGGCCATGTTGGAATTTCGGATGATTTCTAGCTTCAAGCCACGACAGTGCAAAGGCGAGTCGTTGCGTATACACACGCTCTTAGTTACATGATGCTGGTGCGATGTGCTTTTAGTGTTGGAGCACGCTATTGGCCAAACTGATCACGTGACTTAGTGGTTCGAAACAAAATGGTCTCAACACTTTTACAGTCTTACCCGCTTGAAACTCAGCGTACGTCTAGTGAACTTCGGGGCCATGGCAAATGACCTAACCTATACATCAATAGCACAGAACACAATAACCATCGAAGTTCTACAACGGTATAATAGGACATGCGTTAGTTCGACATGAACGCAGCCACTGTGATAAACAAGAAGCCATGTAAACTCAGAAGGTTGACGTATTGTTGTTAAATCTTGATCGCTGTAAACCCCTTACTCCTCCTGACTTCATTATTTCTGGGGTTTTGTTTCGTGTTGTCTGTTTTTCAACTCGCCTTGCTTCTCTTTTTTCGTTGCTTTCTTTTCAGCAATTTTTTTTGGGGTGGTTTTGTTTTTTCGTTTTGTCATTCCGTCCTTTTTTTTTCTTGACGCGTCTCACTTTTTTCCAAATACCTGGCACCTGCTTCTCTCTTGTGAACAGCTATTAATAAAACGTCTCTTTCTAAATGTCAATGTCTTGTTTATCTGTTTGTTGGCAGAGAAAGTTAAGATGGTCCCAACTCAGGTTTACGGCAAAGAGTAATTGAACACTGAATTTTAGTGATAAACGCATGTGTACATCGATTCTTCTCCCTGTATATTTGGCACTCCTAAACGTAAGATGAAGTAGGCAATCATCAAACCAGGCAGTGTCTTCCATTTTCGTATAGACATAAATTTTGAAGTCTGTATTCTGCGAAAACGGATTCTGTGAAAATGAAATTCCAAACTCGCAGAATTTATGTCCATTTTTGCAGAATCAAATTTGCAGACGAAAAATATGACCTGCTACCCCTTGATCAGCTGCATTGGACATGACCAGGCTTATTTTTATGTAACTTTATTATTTGTGCAAGAAATATTCTAATACTATCTCTCCGTCTGTACATGAATGATGATATCAGTTGTCAGGAAAGTCAGCGGGGCCTCCTGTTTGAACCGAGTACCGCTTTTCACGATTGCTTGCATCGTATAGAGCAGTGACACGACGTAGTATTATTGTATATAACTCTATGCTGGAGTCTTAATGGGTTAGCTGCAAGGGGCACTGCAGAGAGAAACAGAAGGGCGGCATACTGAAGCCGATGCTGTTAAGAGTGATTTCTTAGACCTAAAACGCGCGATTTTTGTTGTTGGGGAAAACAACATTATTTTAAGCCTAAGAAATTCGCTCTTCCGTTGTTTTTCCCTCCATTTTTATGTAGTGCACCTTGCAGTTATGCCCTCCAAAACTCATACTGGTGCCAAGCTGTTTGGCAAGCAAGTCCTGTGTTTCATACGGATTAAACAGAAATAATTCGGTCACCACCCATCTTAAATTAAGGATTTTTCAGGATATGGGACTAGCAACACAGAAAGTCACATACTGGGTCGTGTCTAGTTAACTTTCTAATCTGTGGTTGTACCACGATTTCCAAACGAAGTTGAATTCGCCGCCTTGTTTAGGGTCACTTCGAACTCTCTGTGTGACCAAGGTGCACCTATCTTCCAGGCAAAACAGACGATATTCGACCTGCCCCCGAGTCATTTTAGACGTTACAGGAATTAGAAGGGTAAAGAACTCGTCCACATAAGGAGGGAGGGCAAATCCGGTAAAACACCGATCATCATAAGGAGTCTGGAGGCCAGAATAGAATAGCCGCCGTAGGCGCTACAGAGGATAGGGGGCGGGGTGAAACTAAGAATAAAATTAAGAAATTTAAATGAAGAAGTCGTCAAATTTGTCGGGGAAAAATGGGGTTCAGTTCAGCGGGAAATGTCGTCCTCTCATCTCAACCACTCCCCGAACGATATGCCTCTTCTCTCATACTGCCTTGGCAACGACTTTGACAGATCTTTCCAAACTGGCCAGATCGACTTCTTCAGATACCTTTTCAGCACAGTTGAATTTTGTCAGCGCTCAGCCAAAAGACGACTATGTCAACACTGTAGCCATTTCAAAGCAATTACTTTACCTATAGTGGAATTTGGGAGATGCAAATTTTGTTTCGTTTCCATTCCGATCTCTCTGACTTATACCTTATTTACTCGGTATAGTTGTAACATCTGCAAGTTGATCAACAACGAGCAGACAACTCGTTAAACCTCCGCTCAAGTAACATTTATATCCTCGCGATTTTATAACTTCAATAGGGCATAGTATGTCCGTATCATTTTTGTAATTGATACGGCGAAAGTTATTAGTTGAGCAGGATGAGTAGCCTATCATTAAAACGAGAATAATAAACTGTTTGTTATTATTACAGCGTGTATGCTGCTGTAGTTTTCACGTATAGGCTATTAAGCGTCGCTGAAGCTTACGCTTGTACATTTTATAGCCCGCATGGTTTTCTGATCTCATTTGAGATGTTCTTGTATTAAGCGATCGGGGTCGCTTATGGAACAGTCAGAAGTATTCACATTCGGCCAGTGTTTATATTTATGCTTTTATCATAAGCATCCATCTGTGAAATCGTCACATATAAAAAACGGAACTACCGGTAAATTACCAGTAACTACCAGTAATATAGCAACTACCAGTAAATTAAAGCTTTATTTTAGGGATATTGGTGCAGGTTATACAGTCTGTCCGTACTCTATTTCTGTGCCCTATTCGAATGCAGCCAGGTTCGCTTTTGATGCAGTTAGAGTCGATGCTGGTGTAAAATGCTTGCGTTCATATAGCATGCATGCAACTTGCATAGAACGTTCCGGAAGCTTGCAGTAAAAATATTACACCTTTTACTATGTTACTAAATGCGTATGAAACGTATTGCCATTCTACTTGATTGATTGTTAACTTTTCCAGTAGGGAATATAATCTGCGTATATAATACGGAGCACGCGTCCGAATTTCAAACGCACCAACCCACCTCTGTTAAGCAGGAACACCACTCTGTAGCGCCGTTATATGTCGACACTTTCGGTTTCACTTTGAACGAGCGTCATCAAACGCGACCAACTACAAAATAATGCGCGATCTCCAGTTTACACGGGAATGGTATTTAACAGAAAACGCCTATGTACATAGCAGTAGGACGCAATAAGATTGCCACATTAGCGACAAGACGATTTTAGACAAACGGAATTTGTTTAAACATTCACGTCTTCGTGCTAATGTAACACCCTTCAAATGTGAAGAGTCTGGTTAGAAGGCACATCGTTATTTATCTGCACATGCTCGTAAGTCGTATACATAGTGATATGACGGCATTTTGTGGCAAGACGTTTGTAAACAAAAGGTATTTATCGAGACATTCACGACTGTATGGTGATGTAAGACCATTAAAATGTGAAGAGTGTGGTAAGGCGTTTTCAGGCACAACATTATTAAAACTGCACGTGCCCGTATAAATAGTAATACAACTGCAACGGCGTGCGACTGTGTTTAGCAGTTTCACTTTATAAATGAAAGTTTATAGCTGCACCAAATTAACAGGACAAATTAAGACCCATAAAAGGCGGCAAGGGGGGGGGGGGGGGAACCTGTGTCCTCTTGGCTGTAAGTCCAGGATCCTGCCCACTCGCCTGTACTGTGATCGCTGTTAAAAGGTTCCTAACCATCGCAAAAGATGGCCGCACACCAAAATCGACAAAACGTCTTTGCAAGATAAAACGTCGCGAGATGTCGCATCGGATGGAGAGACCCCCCCCCCCCGTCACACGAAACTAAAAGGAGCTTCGCTTTGTTGTCGTGAGACGCCTAAAGACGCCTAAGGACGTCTCGCGACAACGTCGCATCCGGTATGTGGCGCTCAGCTCATTGCTATGGTTTTGGAGACATCTGCAGCACATTGATCAGAAAGAGAGAAGCCCTCAAGTGCTAAACATGTAAAAACACACATGTTTTTACATGTTTAGCACTTAAAGGCTTCTCTCTTTCTGACCAGTGTCGTCCTTGTACCTTTACGTTGCAGCACATTCAGACAGTTTACGACAAAATGTTCTGTCGCGAGATCAAATGTCTAATTTGGTGTGCAGCCACCCTCAAAGTTGCCGTAGACCGGACGTCTAATGCCAGGAACCAGAACTCGACCAAGTCTGGTATGCCGGAGCCTTTTGATGAAAGGCCAGCGAGGAGGGAGTAATTTTGAGTTTAAACTATAAATACGTCTCTGCCTCATTTTATTCCTTCCGTAACCATTATGCCACAAACGATAACACGAAGCTTGTATGTCGGCTGGTCAAATGCTAGCGAGTCCTGGAAGGATTTTATGACCCATTCACAATGTTGGACCTATAGTGATAACTTTGCTGTGCCATCTATTAGAACTGTATAATTGGACGTTTTCCTGTTGTTTAGACAGTATCTTCCAAACAAGCAAGTATAAAATACATTTGTTCATCGCATCCCAATATTCATTCCGACAGGTATTAACAAAATAAATACGTAGAGCAAAGCGTGCAGTTTAGAAAGAGTATCTGGAGAACTGAGCCAAAAAGCACAATGCGATAAAAACAAGGTCTAATATTTCGGTATCAGGGGATGCATAAAAAACGGTGATACCTTCATCAGAGACGAAAAACTTTAAAAACACCTTACATTGCCATAAGTGGATCACCCAACGTAGTACATAGTTTGTGCTTCAGCAAGAGCAACGAGCAACGTCAATGAGAAGGCAAAGTGGATAACCCCTCTCTCAATAGACCCAACTTCCACGTCACTTCCGTTCCAATTCACGTTGCCTTCCGCCTTGACGCTGCTCGTTCTCTTGCTGCAGCACAAACTATGTACTACCACGTTGGGTGATGTAAGGTGTTTTTAATGTTTTTATGTTTTTCATCTTTGATGAAGGTATTGCCGTTTTTATGCATCCCCTGATACCGAAATATTAGGCCTTGTTTTTATCGCATGTGCTTTTGGCTCAGTTCTCCAGATACCTATTCTACACAGTCCATTCCTTTCAAAAGAGTGTTCTGCTGTCTTGGCGGGTTGCACGACGCTTGAATTTTGGATTCGAAAATAATGACAGAGCTAGGAACCACAGACGAACTATTCCCCGATATTGGAGACTTAGACAGTAAGTGAGAAATATTTGACAAAAAATTGGTTAAGTTCTTAAATGCACAGTTGATTATTATTCTAAACAAATTAGCAATGCAAAATTAGTCGCGAATTATTCGCTACTAAGACCAGGGTTCGTACCAGTGCTTACAAACCTTACAAGTCCTTATTTTTAATTTTATCATTTGTAAGGCCTTATAAGTCCTTGAAAAATTGAAAATGCAGTACTTAGTCCTTGCAAGTCCTTCTTTTAATTTCCATACCAATTGAATAAGCCTCTGCTGGCAGTTTTTGTTTATATGTCATTTCAAATTTATTTTCTTGAAATCAGTTGAATGCTGAACTCCTAACTTCTTCACAGCTTCATTCATAAAGTGGTTGGCAGTTTCATTCAGAAATCTTGGAAACCGTTACATGGCAGTGTGAAAAATTAATATTATATAATTGCCTACCAAGCTCTCTTTGTAATCCTTTTAGTAAGAAGTTTTGTTCAGGATAGCTTGCCCTAATTTTTCATGGCAGTGACTACAGTCAGCACGAGACATGAATTTGGTGTAACTGTAAGGACGTTTTGTCCGGTCACGATTGCCTGCATTTGGCATGGCAAAGTATAAAGTGGGTATTACGTACGTACTGAATTTAGTTTATTAGAAGGCATATTTAGGTGGGCAAGCTTGCTGCAGTCTGGTTCAAGGCACCCTTTTTTTTTTTGGCCGCTTATTGTTTAGTATTGCTTGGGTAGTTTTTTTTTTTTCTTGTTCTGAGAGAGACTGGGAACAGAGTTAATAAGTCCAAACTTCTGTGGTAACTGTTTCGGGACTTTTGTTTCGTTATCTGGGAAAAAACTTGAAATTGGAGACCATTTTCAATATAACCCAACCGAAAATAACTATATATAATGGTGTCCTTTACTAATTGCTTCATGAAAAACCAAATTTTACACAAGTGGGCAGCAGAACTTCTCACCGGTGTCCGTTGTGCTTGACATTTGGTGCTTACAAGTCCTTACAATTCCTTGAAAAAAGTCCTTAGCAGTCCTTGAAATTCATTCAGCCAAAATGGTACGAACCCTGTAAGACGTTCTTAATTATGAATCTGGCTTAAAGTGGCGTCACGAAAAAAATTTTTAACCGCCTTTCACAACCAAAGTCGGTTGTCTTTTGGTAAACTCAAAGTTGAAGGCGGAGTTCGAGTTGATAATGGAACTCAACAAGATTTACAGTGGTGGTCCATGGTTACAGTGAAACAAGACGACCAGATGAACCAATTATAATAATATTGGTAACAACTTTATTCCATTCGGAAAAGGAAAGGGATGGGCACAAGGCCACTTGTAGCCTTCCAGTGTGTTTACAAATCAAGGGAAATTTATTTAAAAACAAGATTGTCAAGATTATACAACCCAACTCTAGCCAAAGGAAGGAAGAAGCCAAGGAAGTTGAGCAACCTTAGGTTTATTCCAATAAGGTAATCCTATGTTGATCTTGGTGCATTGGTTCCGGATGCTCAAGGTTAGGCCCAGTAGGAATGGTCCTTCAGGAAGTGACGACTTTGCTGGTTATGGTCTAGCTCCCAAGACAAGAGTGAGCTCTGCATCTGCTGCATGGTCTTAATACCAATAGCAGCTTCCAGTCCACACCACCGGTGGAGATAAATGGAATCCCATCATCCACCAGTGACATCAACTGACTATCCCCGAGTACAAGGGGACCGCCAAACACAAACGTGTAGTGTACAAGATTGTCAAATAGTAGAGATTTGCTGATCTATAACCTGGAATTGCAGATTTCGTGTGATTTGTAGGTTTGCGGGATTCCACGGGTTGACGGGGATTTGCACGGATTTCAGAGATTTCACAGATTTGAAGAGATTTACAGATTTTCTGGGATTTCCGTGTTACCGAATCCGAAATCGTAAAGTGTATGATATTTCATCTCTTGTTGTGGACCCTAGAACCAAAGATTTCAGATGGATTTGCAGACTTTCATCAAGATTTCTATCAATATTTCCATTATGGCATTCGCAGATTTCGAATGACTTTCCACGGATTTGCATGGATTTCACGGAATTGCAGTGATTTCGTGGATTTGCTGATCTCTTGTAGATTTGTAGTGATTTCGTGGGATTTGCAAAGATTTCAGAGATTTCTAGGGATTTCGGATTTCCGTGGGGTTTGCAAATCCGAAACTAGAGGGTGTACGAGATTTTTTCTTTTGTCGCAGCCCTCGCCTGAGCACCATGACTAGGCATTAGCCTTTTTGTCCACTAATCCGTAAGGACTACTGTTCATTCATTCAAATACATAGCACATCTCAAATACAACAATAATATATTCAGAGTAAAGCTACACAATAAAGCCAATAGCATCAGTGAAGCTGGGCCAAAGTGTTAAATACTATTACAATATGTAAGGAAGAGGAAACTGGCGTTACAGTTGGTTCGGGAAACCTGCCTTCAAGACTTTTAAACGATCGCAGTAATCGAATCCCAACTTGTTTCTGTTGACATTACAGTTACGTTACATTTGTGCTTCTTCGTCTGTTATTTGCAAAACAGGTGGCACAACGACGGTTCTTTCCTGTCTGCCGTGTTGTCGTGTTAGATGTAGGGGCGTAGTCCAACTTAGCCAGCAGTATGATGAAATTTGTCGATGGATTATGCTATCAAAAACCAGCTAGACCTCTTTTTCTTCCCGTTGTTATCGCATCTGTCGTGCATTCCCTTGGTAGACTTTTCACACAAAAAAATGTACCTGTATGCAGCTCCTTTTTAATTCCAGTCCTACACAGCTAGACTACAAGGTTCATTTTGTAGAAATGTATGGAGAACGCAAAGGAGACAAAATCGTGAACTGGAAAGGACTACAAGTGAGCAGTAATGGCTGCACTATTGACTGAACTGTTAAGCTTTCTGCGTTGTAATTCCAATAAGTAGAAGTTAACGGCAGGGACGACTCTAGAAGTTACTTTACTGGGGAGGCAGCAGTGGGACAGCAATTTTAGTCACGGGAGAAAACCAAAAAATTCGACTTTCGTTTTACCCCCCCCCCCCCCCTCCCCCCTCTCTCCCCAAAAGAAAAAAAATTATAAGTAACACTCTCGCATTTCTCTTTCTCACACCCAACGTTCATAACTGTTTCCTACCCCATTATTTTGGGTAATGTTTTCAATCCTGCTGGAAAAAAAGTTTCTGATTTTACAACTCTCACAGTCACAACTAGGCTATACTAGGGTTGTCAACAACGGAGACGGGCAGTTGTACCAGGTTAGGTTTTAGGAACATTGATGTGACCACAAGTCCTTCTTGTTGCTGTGAAAGAAGCTAACGTAGTCTTCTTGATTTTGGGTGGGGGGGGGGGGGGGGGTGAGGGGGGAATAAATTGTTGGGGGCCCTTTAGCATCGTCCCTGGTTAGTGGGCAGTAGGCAAAACCTATATCAGTTATAAGAAAACTAAATAAGCAGCACATAATAATAATAAACGAAAAAGCGTAGTGGAGCTAACAATGTGAACTGTCTAGGACAACAAGTGAGTAGAAATAATGAAAAAAAATCGCTAGTGTCACCATCAGTCCAGGATTTGAACCGGGTGTTTGGATTGGGCTTGGAATGCATTACAGCACTATTGTAACTCGTCTATGTCAATGGTAAATAAAAAGCCGAGAAGTGCACGAACATAACATTAAAAAAACACTAAGTTTCGAGGGCAAATTCACCTCGTCATCAGGCGCGTAAAATCCACAACAGCTTCGTCAAGCACATAAAAATACACAAATCATGACAGCCTCGGCATTGGGTGACCTCATTAAATAAACAATGTAGCCTATAGAGTAGTGACACGACGTAGTATTATTGTATATAACTCTATGCTGGAGCCTTAATGGGTTAGCTGCAAGGGGCACTTCAAAGAGAAACATAAAAGCCTCATACTGAAGCCAATGCTGTGAAGAGTGATTTCTTAGACCTAAGACGTGCGATTTTTGTTGTTGGAGAAAACAACGTTATTTTAAGCCTAAGAAATCCACTCTTCCGTTGTTTTTCCCTCCATTTTTATGTAGTGCACCTTGTAGTTATGCCCTCCAAAACCCATGCTGGTGCCAATATGGCGGCAATAATGTCACTGCTCCAAGTAAAAAGGAACTAGGTTATACCTGGCCTTTTTATTTAGCATAAGTTCCTGTGGTCAAGATAACTCGTTATACGACATGTGAATTTTTTTTGTCATCACTGTTGCACGCTTGTAATTGTTGGCAGTTCACTGCGTTACATCTATTGTGTTTCTTCATTTATGACCAATAGTGAAAGTTGAAACGATTTTTGCCATGCAATTGGTCATCGGCTCTAGGCACAACAAATTCAACTGATTGGATGCAAAGTAGGATATACATTACAAATCCGATATAACCCAAACGAAAGTTTTTCAAAAATCTGTTAACCACACACAAACGATCCACACGGTCGGTTTACAATATTGAAAAAAAAAAAAAATACGAGCTTCTGGTTTGGAGTGGTTTTGCCTAACGAGTTTTGACCTCAATTCTTGATCGGGTTGCCTCGACGCAATCGTTTTGAGTTCTTAACCTGATCTGAGGCACTTTGATTTTAAACACACTGCTCCAATGACCGTGGCAATAGATCAAGTCGTCGAATGGCTGTTGACAGATCACCGACTTTTTCCTGTCGACAGCACCTGGCCGCCTCCCTAAATCAACAAACGGTTTCAGCTCAGCCTTGGCGCCTGGTGAAAACATTATATTTTCGTTTTTTTGTCGAGTGCTTGTGCAACGAACGATCCGCTTGTGGAGTCAGGTGACCTATTTGTTATAAAGTTGGGGGGCCTTTTTTAAGTCGCCGACATGGGTACGGGTGGAAAGGGATTGTGGGTGTCTCGCGCTTTCTATTGTTGGCTATCAGGTCAGGAATGCCCCGAAAGCTCTTTGAAAACCATTTTGATGATCTCATCTGGACTGAAGGCCGCCCAACTGCAACAGCAACAAAATCATCGGTTATTATCAAGTTGTTGTCCGGCACTGCCGGGAGTAGCCATCTAGTAGCTCCCCTTTCCAACCCCCACCCCGCCCGCAAGAATTCAAGCTCATAAGTCAGCAGGCATGTCGCAATTTTCTTTTTTGTTTTCATCCCTTTCGCTCGTTGCGCGCTTGAAGAGGCAAATAAAAGTTCAGGTACGTGGCATGAGATGATCCAGTTATAATGTATATAGATCAGTCTCGCCCATACTTGAAAGCGCCCTTATGTTTTATAGTTGTTTGCAGACGTAATGGTACTTTCACGAATAAAAGCGCCCCTGCTGAGAAAAACCAACAGGGATTGTGGGAGGGCAAGAGAGGTTGGCTAGTTTGATACAATTTTTACTTTATACTTTAAAGTGCTTTAATGGCAGTGTTTTGCTCGCTTCACTCGGGTTCCTAGGGTATCCTCATGAAGTTCGCTTTTCGTTATGGGAATTAACTCTTTCGCCTTGTTACTTAGAGGTTTACGTCATGCTGCCGAAAGATTTCTGTAGTGTCCGCGGCCTATCTTGAGTTCGCCCCAGAACGAATACAGATAATCGATTGTATGTTTTCGATAGCAGAGCACCTTGTTGATATCCTAGATGGTTACAAAAACAATGGCGGCCGTCGATTAAAGCCGCTCCCTCCAGGATGATGTAACCGCGCATAAAATACCTGCAGGACTCAAGATACGCTGCACGCACAATAGTATGGAGGCCAAGCAGCAGGTTACTTTCCATGCTTGTGTATGTTTGTGGCCTTCAGGTCACCACTGAGAAAGATTCAACAGCTACTAAGCTCGGCTGGAGCCTATAGTTAGGGCCTAACACCGGTAGCGCAGTGGTTAGAGCACCTGGTCTAATGTTTGGGAAGTCCTGGGTTCGAGTCCAAAAAGTTTCTTGGGAAAGTTTCTTTTCTTTCTTTCTCAGATTACTGCTTTTTGGTGGCGCTTCACTAGTATCTGTATAGAGCAGTGACACGACGTAGTATTATTGTGTATAACTCTATGTTGGAGCCTTAATGGGTTAGCAGCAAGGGGCACTGCAGAGAGAAACAGAAGGGCGTCATACTGAAGCCGATGCTGTTAAGACTGATTTCTTAGACCTAAAACGCGCGATTTTTGTTGTTGGAGAAAACAACGTTATTTTAAGCCTCAGAAATCCGCTCTTCCGTTATTTTTCCCTCCATTTTTATGTAGTGTACCTTGTAGTTATGCCCTCCCTAACCCATACTGGTGCCAATATGGCGGCGAATGTCACTGCTCTATAGGGTCGTGGCTTTGCCATGCTCAAAACGCTTAGAAATCATCAAATCGACAAATTGGACGAGCCTTGCTGAGCATAGTCATATCTTAACAGACTAAAAATTCGCTCCTTTGGCGTCAAGAAAGCTACGTTCATGCCTCCCGTCTTGGACCCCTTACTGTAATGCTTTAATCGACGTCTATCAGTTTGAGACGGCGTGAAATTCAGGGGGCTTTGTTCGAAGCGACTAATTTAGCTACTAAGCGTTAGGGTTCTCCTCTTGTTTCGAATGGTAGCGGGTTAAAGACCCTAAGACAGGCTTTTAAGTTCAAAAGACAACAGACATATAGGTTAAATAATAATTTATATTCACCGAGCCTGTGTGTCTTTCTGTGTGTGTTTGCGTGCTGTATGTTGTTTGGGACATGATAGCGTTCGTAGTTTTGTTCTGATTCGGTTGAAATTTCATGGCAAGAGAGCTTTAATGCATCAAATCAAACAGTGCGAAGTAGTCGTATTCGCAGCAAGGCCAACTGAGATAGTAGCTGCGTTCCTCGCTTCACTCCAGGCCAGTCAGCTTTTCCGTTATGATTTAGTGACAGACATCAGGAGCCGTCCAGTACCGTACGGCCTATATTTGTAAGGGAGCCCAATCAGGAAGGCTAGTGGCCGCAAGCACGACATGATCCATTCAAAAAAAAGTTTGACATAATACACCGTAGTCGGTACAAACAGGACACCAGGACACTTTCTTTTAGTTAGAGGAATGCTGAAAATAAGTACAGATGGAAAAAAAAAACACTTACTGCATATTAATAACGTACTCCCAATTTACACGTATTGAAACAATGCGGTCGCTGCGTTTATCTTTTCGTCTTCCAAATCTTGTTGTGTCGTTATGTTAGAGCTATCCACATGCATTCGTAAAGATTGGTGTTGGATTCGTTCGCTTGTTTCGGTGTTTGCTTTATTCATATTCAGGAATTGCTGCGTAATATGGAAATATAAATAAATAAACTAATGTATAATAGCGGCCGAGTAAATTGTCATCTTCACCACTCAATTATACCACTCACCACTCAATTATATGCGTGGTTGTAGCAATTATACAGTATGCCAGTAACAAAAATCTCGGAGGCACGAAACGAGACCTGCTCACACGTGTTTCCGAGTTATGTAATGTCAATACTGTATATTAATTTAGATTTTGTCACTGTAGGAGGTTTTTTCGAAATGAGAGCGATCGTTTGTTGCTAGGAAACGCTAATGGCGCTCTCATCGGAGAGAAACGATGTGACTGGGGGGTGTGGGGAAGGGATGGGGTGTAAGACAAGGAAGGGATGGTGGACCGATGTGGGGTGGAGTTGAGAGTGGGGGCCCTTAGGTGTCACGCATCCCTTGCTTGATTATAAAATACAAAACACGGAAATCACTGTACAATGTTTTTGTTTTGTTTTTAACCCCTCCGGTCTACTTTTAAGTGCTTGGAATTTTACATCTTAGGATTTCCGTGAAGCAAAATGGGTGAGGCGTGGCTGGGTAAGCTGGCCAATGCCCGCCATTCTGCCAAAGACGTTTTTCTTGATCTTATAATTATTTTGGTCTTAGTCTCTACATTTTTAGGTTTTGATTTTTAATCTCGGCATTTTTGTACATTTCTAAGAGGTGATTCGTTAGTTTCCACGTACGCAGTGCATATCCTAATACAAAATAATAAGCTTGATAATGTCCCCCCCCCCTTCGACATTATTTGCCCTACTCAATCAAGCACTTAATTTGAAGACTTCTTCGCACTTTTTCAAGACGCAATCCACGTCAAATAATAGTGACGTACACCTATGAAGGAGAGTTGGTAGTAGAAACTGTTTAGGTATATCCTAACTAATCCCAGCCTATCGCACAGTTAGGGTATCCTTCAGAAACGTAAAGACAACGTGGCAATGCGATAAATGTTTGCGAATTTAAATGAGGTTTCGAAACGCCCTTAGCCATTGATTTAATATTATTTTTTATATTTCTGACTAGGCTACAATGTTTGTCATTGTTATAATTTTAAGGAAAATTGGAAATTAGCCAAAGAGCGAAAATCGTACACTAGAAATAACGCAGTTCAGTAAGCCACCTTTATGCGCTTACGTTTCGTCGGAGTGGCCTTACCCGGATTCGAACCGGCTACCCAGTTCGCCCCCAGATTACTTGCATAGCGCCTTAATCGCTATGGCCACATCCTCCACTGGCATAAAGATAACTCACTGAACCTGCTATTAAGGCCACAACCGTGACCAGGGCTCCATTCGACCGAAATTCACTCGGCCATAGACAATGGAGAGGGAAGACAAATCATACATTCACAAGGGTCAATAAAGGAGAAATAAATAGACATATGATATGTATAATAGTGTAGGATTTTCACTATTGGCTAATTTCCAATTGTCCTTAATATTATTTCCAGCGATTTATGTCTATTTATTTGTCATTGTTATAATTGTTGTTGCCTGGACGGAAAGCCAAATGGGCTTGAGAATGGTTAAATAAATACAGATGCAAACCTATTTACGTTGCCTTTTGGACTTAAACGTCAGACTGCCTGAGCGGGGAATCTAACCCACGACCTTTGAAACCAAAGGCCGAATGGCTAAGCAGTGGGACTTTAGGCATTTGGTGTTTAAGGTAGTGCTTTCAATTCCCCGCTCAGGCAGTGTGACATTTTAAGTCCAAAAGGCAACTTCAATAGGTTTGCATCCGTATTTATTTTGTCATTGTTACATGCAGTTTATTTTTGTATTATCTCACGTTAGTTGCCTTCATGCTGGCTAGAGTAGTAGTTAAAACGCCATATCTAGCCTTAAAAAAAACACGTTGCTTACAATACATGATCACAAAACCATTACTCGATTTAATAAAAAAAAAATAAAAAAAGACTTGGTTTGCTTCAGCTTCTTTTTGCAATTATAATTTTATATTTATCGTACGATTTGTAAAACTTTAAACTTTTGAGATAATCCTAACTTTTTTTTTTGTTTTGTTTTCTTTTTCCAGGAGCCTTCCTCATCCCATATTTCATCATGCTCATTCTGGAGGGGGTTCCCATCTTTCTTCTCGAGCTGGGAATCGGCCAGCGCGTCCGATTAGGCAGCATCGGTGTGTGGAATAAAATCCATCCGTACATAGGTGGCATTGGCATCGGCAGCACAGTCATCTCGTTCTTCGTTGGCCTTTACTACAATATGATTATTGCCTGGTGTCTATACTATTTCTTCAATTCGTTCCAAGCGACGTTGCCGTGGGCCGATTGTCCACAGGATACAAATGGTACTGAGGTAAGTGAAGAAACCCCCTCTCCCCACCTTCCTTTAGGTAAGGTTAGGTAATTAAGCAGCGCTAATAACGCCATATTGTCTACGAGGCTAGCTGCAGAGATAGCTACAAGGGGCACTCGATTAAAATGGAGGTAAAAACAACGGCAGTTCTGGCCAAGCCAGTGCTGTTAGAGCGGATTTCTTAGGCCTAAAAAACGGTTTTTTTTTCTCCAATCCCTTTTGCTGCGAGGTTGTAATCGGAAGAGAAGAGATTACACTTGCTAAAAATGTCAGCAATGCCAACAAATCGAAAAAAATCGTGTGTCTTCGGAATAAGAAATCCCCTCTAACAGCATTGGCTTCAGCATGGTTTTTCGATCAGCGCAAAGGACGCTGATCGAAAAACCATGGCTTAAGTAAGACGCTTTTTTTTCTCTCCATGTCTATCCTGTGTCCCTTGTAGTTAGCTAATTACTGGCTCCACCAGAGAGTTATATATATAATACAGGTTTTGGACTTTGGTTTAACACTTTTGTACTTTGCTCTTAACGTTTATATATTTGGGTTTAACACTTTTGTACTTTGCGTTAACACTTTTGTACTTGGCTTTAACGCTGAAAATTAAATTGTAGCTTTTTGATGCCCACCCAGCGTTAGCAGAAGGAGAGAGGGTCAATTTTGCTAGGTAAATCCTATCGGAAATCCTAGGTTCGTTTACATGACCACGAGACATCACAGGACCCTTCTCTGCCCAAAAATGCCAAAGGTGGTTGAGGCCGGATTCGAACCCGGGACCTCTGGCACTGTAGACGGTCATGCTAACCATCACGCCACCTTGCCCCACTGAAAATTAAACTGCAGTCTGAAACATTGCATATTTGTATGTAATAAACTAACCTAATAAAAAAAAAAACAATGGGGTGAATGGTTTAATGGCTCACAAATACCTGAAAGACATTGCAGTGTCAACAATAGGAAATCGGACAGTTAGCAGAAAATTACAAAAGTCGCTTTGGATTTTATTTTTTAGATGTTACACAAAGTTTCGTTGTTTGCTTTGTAATTTGTCTTACAAATTTAAATAAGGTTGCTTTCAGTTTCGTTTTAAGTTGTTTTATTGAAGCGTCATAATAAAATTCTGTAATTATGCTGTAAAAATTACCGCCTGCAGTCAATTCGTCCACTTGCAACAATCTTTTCCGTGTTAAAGCAAAGTACACAAGTGTTAAGTGTTAAAGCAAGCAAAGTACAAAAGCGTTAAATAAATGCATAAATGTTGAAGCAAAGTGCAAAAGCGTTAAACCAAAGTCCCAAACCTGTAATAGGACCTTATTGTCACTGCGCTGTAGTCAATAGTAACTGGGCTAGCTACAAGGGGCACTGAAGGGGAAAAAGAAGGGCGTCTTGAAGCCAATGCTGTTTGAGCGGATTTCTTAGGCCTAAAACGCGCGATTTTTTTCGATTTGTTGGCAGTTGCTGAAATTTTTTGCAAGTTGAGTCGTTTCTTTTCCGATAACAACTTCGCAGCATAAGGGATTGGAGAAAACAACGTTTTTTTAAGCCTGTGAAATCCGCTCTCAAAGCACTGCCTTGAGTAAGTCTCGTTGTTTTTACCCCCATTTTAATGTAGATGCTCCAGATGCTGGCTCGTAGCCAATGGCATTATGGTCGCTGCTGTATTAGGTTGGGTGAGTTTAGGAATACATTTTAGGACACAACTGAGCAGTATAAATGAATACATGTGATTTATTAATTGATTTATTAAATAAATAAATAAATAAA
>JAHWFP010219088.1:103356-119537 GCA_023313725.1 Lithobius niger
CCCCCCCCCCACCCAACTTCAATGATTTAGTCAATTTCTAGCAGAAAAATTACGATTTAAAATGCTTTTCAGTCAGAAATCTCACGAAAGTTCAGACCATAAATACATGAACGGGAGGGGGAGGAGGATTAGCTTTGCCAGGGTGGTTAATAAGCTATTTACAGTGTAAAAAAAATGCAGATCTCGTAAAAAAAAATCTATACATTTTAGGCAGGAAGTGGGGGGGGGGGGGCGCACCATACTGAATCACCCCTGCGCTAAAACACACAGATGATCGATTTCATAGGCGCACTCGGGATGTACCGTGTCATAGCCGAAAAAAAAAGAGTTGCGTGCTCAGATTTAGTGAGTGGAAATTTAACCCCAATTGGCTTGTGCCCCATGACACAACGATGCACTTTTCTGATAACCTTGAGCTTACAGTAGCGCTCGTAAATTAGATTCTAATCTGATACCAATTTAGAATTATGACTACAACGCGAAGATAATTTTTTTCTTTGCATGTGTAAATTTCTTTAAAGGGTTCTTTAATCAGAGTGCGACACAGTGCAAAAGCCATCAACTAGGTGAAAGTCTTTAAAGTAGCTCCGTTATGACAGCGGACTCCTACTAAAATTGGAGGGAAATGGCAAATTATGTGAATTTCATATTGAATTCGAGTGGGTTTAGAGCATTAGGTGAGTTTTAAAGCAATCTTGCAAATTTGTAGCGCAGTAAATGGTCCATTTTCATTACGACCGCATGTCAGGCTGTCTCTAGGTACCTTCCGATTAAGCATCTATTATATTTGTGCCAGCGTGGGCAGTTAAACGTTGCATTGGAGCCCCGTGAACACCCAATTGTGGGCATTTATTCTCCTCTTTTTTACCCCATGATTATTTCTGATAAGGTGCACGGATGTAATGTAGCCAATCCGTATAGACTGTGACACGACGTAGTATTATTGCATATAACTCTATGCTGGAGCCTTAATGGGTTAGCTGCAAGGGGCACTGCAGAGAGAAACAGAAGGGCGTCATACTGAAGCCGATGCTGTGAAGAGTGATTTCTTAGATCTAAAACGCGCGATTTTTGTTGTTGGAGAAAACAACGTTATTTTAAGCCTAAGAAATCCGCTCTTCCGTTGTTTTTCCCTCCATTTTTATGTAGTGCACCTTGTAGTTATGCCCTCCAAAACCCATACTGGTGCCAATATGGCGGCAAATGTCACTGCTCTATTGCAAGTAACGGGAAAATGTTATGTAGTCCTAGATAAATATACACAAATTACTGTAAATTTTATTGAGGAAAGAGGGAAACAAGCCAAAAAGCGAAAATAGTACACTAGAAATAACGTAGTACAGTAATCCATCTTCATGCACTTACGTTTCGTCCGAGTGGCGTGACTCGGATTCGAACTGGCTACCCAATTTGTCTGCAGATCACTGACGTAGTGCCTTTATCGCTATGGCCACTCCTCCACTGCATAAAGACGACTCACTGAACACGTTATAAAGTCACAGCACTGACTAGGGCTCCAGTTGACCGAGAATGCTTGCAGCCATGCGCAATGGAGAAGGAAAACAAATAAATACAGCGGCTCAACGAAGGATTAAATAAATATAAACAAATCACTGTAAATTTTAGGCATTAAAAAAAGGAAAACTAACCAAACAGCAAAATATCTAGAAATAACGTAGTACAGCATGTAGTCTCATTTTTTTTTTAATTGAGTCTTAGCATTCTGGTTACAGTTAGATGTTTAAACGAAGCAAGGAGTCTACATTAAAGACTGGCCTTGTGACGATACGGTCCTTTAATACAGACTGTTTGTTTCGTTTACTTTTTGCCTTGTAATGTATTCTTTATTTAGTCAGATGCTTGAGTATTTAAAAAAAAAATGCTGATTTAGTAATTTCTAATGGGGATGGAGCGTGGCTCAGTCTCATCTGCCTTTCGTCTGTCCTTGGCCGTCTGATGATTGATTGTCTCCATTTGCTGAGCTCCCAACTTTTCCATAAAAACGTCACAGTTGTTGTTTTCGATCCTGTTAATAATTTATATATTTCTGCCATGTTAAAAATAAAAATCCTGCTGCGTATCCGCAGTACCTAGCTAGCACCATAAAAGTTTAAAAAAATTCTAGGAATGACGGTAATCTTGTGTACAAGCTTGCCCGCCCCCTCCTTCGAACTTAACCAGAGGTGTTTAAATGGGAAAAAAAGTCTTGAATAGGGGAAAAAACCATGGTTACCAGCTCATCAGTTGTTACTATGTTACAATGGAGTAAAAAGCACAGTAACAGATTACATGACAGTCAAACCAAGCAGTGTTACATAAAAATATACAAACAACGTTTCGAAAATTATCAATTTTCGTTATCAGGTTAGCAATAAAATTAAAGCATGGCAAAAGCCACTAAATCCGTTTTAAATAACTGTTTTTATGCTTTTAATGAAGGATGACTTAGTGGCTTTTGCCATGCTTTAATTTTATTGCTAACATGATGACGAAAATTGAAAATTTTCGAAACGTTGTTTGTATATTTTTATGTAGCACTGCTTGGTTTGACTTCATATAATAAGTTACTATGTTACCTCAGTTCATACGTCAATGCCAAGGCACCAATAAAAAATAATATAATAATGGATATGAAAAATAGGGCAGAATAGGCCTACTAAGTTGTTTTTAATTAGAAAATTACAACTTTTAATGCATGTTTTATTTTAAGACAAATAACCCTTCCTAATTCAGTTGGCACTTTGTTGTGGTGGTATTCTTACGGTGGCATTTTGTCGCGGTGGCTTTTTGACGTGGAGTAGGGGGTGGCCTTCTCACGGTGATCTTTTGTCACAGTGGCTTTTTGACAGAGAGTGGTGGAGTGGTGGTGGCATTTTTCGTGGTGGCTTTCTTACGGTGGTAAGTGCTTTGTCGAGGTAGCATTCTCACGGTGGCATTTTGAAGGGTACCATTTCTATAGCGGGTATTGTTTTGTTAATTACGTTTCAAACTGTGCCATTACTTCTGTTAGAATTGAGACCAACTGAGAGATGCACCCTAAGGGAACGACTGAGATGCTAACTTATGCCGTGACGTCATAACTTCATAAGAGCGCTCTCAAGTTGCCAATATCACAGCCTATTGCTCTACAGACGAACGGAATTCAAGCACGCGAACGTAGAATGTGTGTAAATATTATCAAGAATTTGTAGGGTTGAGTAGGAGAATTTGTGACCGACACCCCCAGATAATGAAACGTCTTAGATTCATTCCTATTAGTTCCGTCTAGGTTTATAGAAGGCGCCATGAGTTTTATGTGGAAATTTCTACTCCGTTTTCAGCCTAAAATTAAATTAAGCTAAACGAAAATAGCTTGCATTTAATTATTATTTAGTTGAGTTTAGTTATAATTTAGTTTACTTTAGATTTGGGCTGAAAAATGAGCAAAGACTACCAGATGGAACGCGTGGCGTCCTCTGAAAACTCGGATGGAACTAAAATTAAACTTTTATTCTTTAATTTTTTAGTTGCTTATTTAATGTGGTGACATCACCTTATTTTGGTCGACGTTTAAAAATTAATAAAAAAAACTTAATTAGTGACAGTGTGAGACAATTGGCCATCTCCCCTACCCTGCCTTTCCTACACGTCTGGCGATGCATTCGGGGAGCTTTGTGTCCCTAGTAGGTCTAACCTTGGTGGTAAGGCAGTCGTGTCCCTACCCACCCTACCTATTCCAATTCATTTGGACATGCTATTTTTAAACTTGTGTTTTTTTTTGTTTAACTTGTACGCAGGCTTTTAATTTTTGCTTTTACATTTAAATTTACCTTTTTCTGTGGTGACAATTGGCCGCCCTCCTTTCCCATTCCTTTTCCCTCGTCTGGCGATGCTAACGGGGACCTTCGTGTCCCTGGCAGGTCTAACCAAGTTGGTAAGGCAGGCGTGACCTTTTCCCCTATACCCTTCCACCACCTCGTTTTGGCCATGCTTGTGTTGAATCTTTTTCTTTTAAATCTCTATGCCTTTCACCGTATCTTTTTGCCCTTGGCTCCTTAAGAGCTTCCCTTCTGTGTTTAGGCTGGCAGTAAGAGGTTCTTCAGGATCCTTGCCAGACCTGTTGCTCCAGCAACAAATTGTTTTATTAATATATTATTATTATTATTATATTAAATAATTCCGTTCATTACTCTTTGTCACATCTTCCCATCTTGCTTTTATCTTCATAATTTTATTTCCGTCCCTTTTTTAGGCTGGCAGTCAGTGATCTCCTGGGTCATTGCCAGTCCTTGTTGCTTCAGCAACAAATTATTATTATTATTATAGGAATGAATGTAACACGTTTCAATAGGGACTTTTTAGAGTTACAAATTCTTTTCCCCAACCCTATAAATTTTTGATATTATTTACAACAGAAAATAATAGTAAAATAAAAAAACTTCCGAGTCAACATCTATATATATAATTACACAAAATCCGCAAGGCAGCCAGCAGCAGCAGCAAGCAGGACATACGAAGCAGTCATCTGCATCTGCAGCGCAGCCAGCAGGACATACGATGCCATCTACCGACGGAACGGCAAATTATAAGAGTAGCAGCCAAGGCCCGCTGAGGTAGTAGCTGCGCCCAGAACGCAACGTCCAGCAGCGCGAACATACGATGCCATCTACCGACCGAACGGCAACTTAATGAGGGGGGAGGGGCGAGACTGAGGGGGGAGTGAGACGACGCGGAATGAGCGAGCGAAATGAGCGAGCGAAGCGAGCGACTCCGCTAGTATTTCATAATGAGTTTGCAGCAAAGACTTTATTCACCATATGGAAATGAAGTCTTACTTTGAACTTTTTGACGAGTACCAAGGAAAAAGGTTTTCGCCTTGAGGGTAAGCACCTTTAAAACCCATAACAATTGTTTAATTGGGGTTGAATTCGTAGCCAGTAAAATGGAATGTGGAATGTAAAAATGTCTTGATTTTTTTCTCTTTCTGCGGTTTTCGTTTTGTTTTACTTGACGTCCACAACAGATAGACTGTTAGGGCATCATGGGTCAGTTAAAGGAAAGCATCTGTTGAGAAATCACGCTGATTGTGCTCTCCTCAGTCTGCTGAATACTTACTGTAAAGGCTTCTGTAAAAAAAAAAAAAAGGCGTCTTAATCAAATGGATGGAGTAAGAGAAATAGTAAATTTCAGTCGGTGTTTGAACAGATGCCAAGTAGTAAGTTTCCAGCATTACGTGACGCTTGTCTTTCGGTGCCTTTAACGATTCCATTGTTCTTTTGCAAAATAAAGAAAGAAAAAAAAAGCCGGGGGGGGGGGGGGGGGGCTTAAAACTTGAAGGGATAAAAATTTTAAATGGTAAAAAATGGATTTCGAACCCAAAACGCAATGTTGAAAAGATGTTTCTCTGGCACCGCCTCAGAGTGCCGCGTCAATTTTTTTTATGGTTTTTTTTTTAATCAAAGTCGGTCAAAAATTAAGAAAATGGCGGAAATTTGTGCAAATTTCTGCCACTTCCATTCTTAATATTTGTCCGATTTTGACGTTTCATTCGACGTTGTAATCGTTTCGATGAGACCTTTTCAATGGCTTAAAATTCATCTCACTACTTCGACACATTTTGAAGTTATTTAGTGAAAGCCATTTAACACATATTTACATATGTAAAATAAAAACAAACAAAAAACAACAACAACCTTCATCCCTCGTCGATTTTTGAGATATGTATGCCCGAAAAACATTTTTTCGACTTTGCCGGGTCTTTACAAATTGGGAAGCAAACTTGTTTTCTTTGCCCAGATAGACATAGTATGGAATTGAACCCACCTTATCACACAAGACCATGTCAGTAGGGCTTGAGCGGTGAGGCTTTCGGCCTTGAAACCAAAAGCAGTTTTGGCATTTATGGGTAACTAAAATAGGTTCACGTTTTTTTTTTTTAATTTAAAAAAAATTTATTTCCTTTTGAGCCTTAAGTCAGCCGAAGCAACTTAATGCTTGTATGGCTGAACCGGCTCAATTTTGAACATTACCAGACTTTTAGAGAAGAAGAAATGTCTGGTAAAGGGAGGTGCCAACCCAGGGATTCGATCCGGGAAACCTCCGATCATCGTAGGGGCCGAAAGATTGTCCAGAATAGTTCCCATACCTGCTGAAGGAGCATGGTAGCCTCTCACGCTACCCTGGCCGGCAGTCCTGGCAGGGACTTGGCCAAGGTCTCCTTTCCAGGGGTTCGACCAGATCCGCAAACCTCCAGCAACCAGGCTGAGCTCTCTCACAACACAGCCACGATGACCACAAAATTTATTTATTTATTATTTTATTTAGTTACTTACCAACTTCATTCAACCGATCGGATTGATGTTGTACGTGTTGAATAATGTGCACTTTTGGTTTATTTTTCTGCTACCAGAGCTTCACACTGGGGGAAAAAAAAAATTGTTACAACGTTGAAACAACGTTGGTACGTTGAAACTAATTTATTGTTATTGTATTTTTTTAATCGTGCTAACTGAAAATATAAGTCTATAGTTTTACCAACGTAGCAATCAACGTATTAGCCTTACAATAGCAAGAGGATTCAAACTTCCACGCATCGTCGCTAGGAATCATTTTTCTGGGGCTGAAAACTTGCAATTGACCACCCCTCCCCCACCGCAATTATGCTGCCCATCGCACTTAATTTCCCTCTACCACGACGAAAGAATACACTCCCAACGCAAAATAAAATCTAAATCAATAAAAAAATATATTATTAATAAAAATCAAACTTGGTCAACTTTTTTATGCCCTCTTCAGTCTTTTTTCGTTTCCCCTCTTCTCCCCCCCCCCCCCTTGCTAGCCGCGGCCCTGGCGCAGCCGTAACTCCACGTTGTGTAATCTCTGTCGGTGGCGCCACAAGGCTATTATATTTTTCTTTCTTGCGTGCCTAAAGTGCGAACGCAAACATGGGCCTGTCTAACCACCCTGAATGCTCATAAATTGCGTATATTTTAAAACATACACTGGTTCGTAATCGTATGATATTCCAACCATGCCACCGCCGTTTTGTGGGACGAGAATACCTTCTCTATTAGCAAGTAACCTTGACATCCAGCCAGCAAGCAACATTCCACTTCTAAAAATATCACTTTTTACGTCATGTTCTTCGACCCTGTGTCTTGAAAACTTGTAACTGCGGGAGATTGGAGGGGGTGACTTGAAATTTATCGTTTCGATTCTGTTAAATAAAAGATTAGAAATTAAAATCACCCACGCCAATCGCTTGTTTGATGAGCTTTTACCGAATTTGTTCAGTTGAGTTTTAGCTGTCCTCCCCCGGTATGAGGGAGCTAAATAATAAACAGAGATGCAGCTACTGATAATTTTAATCTAAATTTATGTCACGTCGTGGCTTTGAAACTATGTCTCCATTTAAATATTCGGGTTGGCGTGCATGCTCAGTGTAGGGAATATTGGAAATAAGCCTTCAGCGAAAAATCACACACTATAGAATAACGTAGTACAGTAAGTCACCTTTATGCACTTACACTTCATTCAAGTGACTTACCCCGGATTCGAACCGGCGTACCTATTTAAATCGGGAAAGGAGGGGAAAAAAAACCGCCGCTTTGTAGGTTATTACTTTACACGTTAAATCAAAAACTTTACCATTGCTACCGATAGTAGCAATGGTCAGGTTTTAGATTTAACCTTTGATCTAATACTTGGTGGGATTAGCTTGGCAACTAATTTAGCAACTTGATGGCAGCCTTTTTGGCTCTGATATCACCACTTTGATTGGCTGAAACGTGGTGGGTTCTTTCACCCTTGTGGGTTTTGTTTTAGGTATGGTTCTCGTCTTGGATTGCTAACAATGCAACACGCATCTCTTTTTTTGCGAACTATTTAAGCCATTGATTCTGGTCATCACCCAATAGTCTGTTGTCGATTGTGGGGATCCTGGGTTTTTCTCTTGGATTTCTCTCGCTAATTTGTCCGTCTCTTCGTCTACAGTGGGGCAGGTAACCCGGTTTAGGGGGAGGGGGGGGTGGAATGAGGCTTAATGGCGTGTCGACAGCAAGGTCATTGGCGCCAACTTCAGTCACAGTGCAGTGGTCCGGGTTGCCACTGCCCCATATATTACAGAGGTGTTAAACAAACCTTCAAATCTAGATCTTATCATACATCTGTACCTCCTGCAACAATTAAAAAAAAACCCGGACAGGAGGACAAACTTATCGTACAATTATTGACGCACTAAGTCTCGCAACAGGTGGAAACGGTGACGAACACCTTCAAGGCGGTGTCAATCAACAAGTAAGTGACGGACGGTAAGTGGTCGTCGACACCCGTGACATTCAGGAGGGATAACCCCCTTCAAAAGGAAGCATTGAGTAAGTTTGGTGTGACCAATTTGTAAACGGGCCAACACCACCTCTTCCCGGCGACTGCGGTGACAGGTTTGAGTGCCATACCTTGAAAGCAGGGCTCCCACATCCAAGTTAGGGGCCTGGGACTAACTACAACAGCGGGCCCCCTCTCCTGACTGAAATCGTGAAAAGGTTATAGTATACTATGTCACAATATTCGTCGGCTACCATTGTGCTTAACGGGTTGGTTCATTTATTAATCCGGGCTGCTTACGTTTGTTGGCTTCCCTGCCTAACAAGCTGACAAGCGTTCACTATACATGCTCCTGCTCCGTGCTCGTTGCCGTAGGATTGGCAGCGGGTTCACCTGCTGCCCCCCCCCCCCCCCCACCGTTGTGGGGGCCCTGCATGGCAGTGCCTTTAAGAGCCCGCAACTTAGTGCCTTACAGCCCGCTTTAGGTTCGGCTCCCTTAAGTAAAAACAACGTGAGTTCTCAGAACACTCTAAAAGAGTTCTATGGACAATGGAAATGCTTTCAGGAGTATTGCTGTTGTTGTTCGGAAAGCCATGTTTCGAAGCCATTTGTGTAAATTTGACATTAATTTCTTGAGAGTTTAATAGGAAAACACTTCGCTATTGTGTAATCATATATACAAGAAGTGGTGAAGCTTTTGCAGTAGCCTAGTTTATTTTCGCAATCAGCGACTTTACCTTGTTTAATAGCTGATGGTAATGATGGCAATCAACTGAATGTTGTTTATATGTGTACTTTCTGGTTTGATCTCTTTAACTTTGCTGGCAATGGAAAAAGGGAATTCTAGGGTGATTAATCATGCACATCGCGTGGGCTGCTTCATCTTTGTTTGGTCTGCAGCCACAGTTTGCTATGTTTTATCCATATTTCTGGTCGGACGTAGGATTTTTTCGTCTTTTTTCCGATACCATTTTATTTGTTTTAAGTCGTTTTTACTGTATATAGGCTTATCTTCTTGTCACAGAAGTCACCGAAAGAGGTCTTTGTGGGTGTAGCTGGGAGGAATGGCGAAAAGGGAGGGGTGGGGGGGGGGGTCGACGATCGGCCCACTAAATACATCACGACATACTTCAGCAATTGAAACGATGTAAACACGTACAGCAACAATAAATGCGACCGGGTTTTAATTATAAAAAAAATCAACTAATAAATACAGTGCACAAAATATAAGCAACGACGTTTCGGAAAAGGACACTTCCGTCATCAGATTTCTAAAAAACAGTTTAAAATTCATAGTAAAAACCAAGTCAACCCATCCACAAATGTCAACATATACTCACAACAAACAGAATTAAATAAAAACACCTAAAATCATCACACCTTTCCACTCAAAAGTGGCAAAATAAGAGGCGAAAAGAAAACCCCCCTTCTTCTTGCAACCAAATGAAAAGAACGGGATTTTCGGTTTGCCTCCGGCTATTTTGCCACTTTTGAGTTGAAATCGGTGAGGATTTTAGGTGTTTTTATTTAATTCTGTTTGTTGTGAGTATGTTGATATTTGTGGATGGGTTGACTTGGTTTTTACCATGAATTTTTTAGCTAATTTGTAGAAGCCTGATGACGGAAAGTGTCCTTTTCCGAAACGTCGTTGTTTATATTTTGTGCACTGCCTTGGCCGATTTTAATGATAATTATAATCTGACTTAGTTTTAATTGCGTTGCTTCGTGCTCCAACAGTCCCTCCCATAATACGCATCAGGAATGGAAGACCACGCAAGCGGCCCCTAACCGAATAATAAAAGCTCATCAACTAAATACTCGAACTAATTAAGTTCCGGCTTTCACAAAATAACTCGTTAGTTGAAACACTCGCTTATTTCGAAGGTGAATGCCAACCGCTTTCTACAGATCTACCTACCGAGAAATTAAGAAAAAAAAACAATTGAGTTGTTTTCATATTATACTTTGGCATCGCATTTGTCGCTTAGCTTTCCCAGCCGATTAGACGCCCTATTGTTGGTTTCTGAAGGTTTCTAATTAAAGGGAGTGGGAAGGGACGGGACGCCACTGACGTTGGTTGCGGTCGTGACATTAACTCGTCGCCAAACTGGCGGGAATGGCGTGTCAGTCCATTAGTTCTTAGACCATCTCCTATTTATGCTAAGGCGAGGAAATGTCTTTTAAAGTAGGAGAGCATGAATCCCCATCTAGTGGCAAAAATGTGAACTCGGGAAGTAAAGTTGGAGGATTATAACCCAAAAAAGTGAAAGGGACCATAAAACTGGATTGACTCTTCCATCTCGTAGTTGCTAAGAAAAAAAATGCATTTTGTCACTTTCGGACAAAAAGATGTGCTATCTACCCCAAAACAAAACTTGTTAAGGATTCCCGCCAAGTTTTTCGGCCAGTTGAAGTCGTGGTACCGAACGCCAAGCTCTCTCGCCAAGTTAATCCTGCCGACTAAGACTTCAAACGTTCAATGAAATAATTGAAAATTACGCAGTAAGCCATTTTCATATATTTCATTTAACCTTCATTTAACAAGGTGGGATTAACATGGCGAAATCGCTTGGCGTTTGATATCACGACTTCAAACTGCCAAAGAATTTGGCGGGAACCCTTAGCAAGGTTTGGTTTGGTGTAGTAAGTATTAAAGACGCCCTTAAAGTGTATAAAATACTGATGGAAGCCGTACAAAAACTTAACGCTCTATAGGATGAGATACGAGAAAAAGATATAGAAACCATCAGCATCGCACTAATACGTGTAAATGAATCGGCAGCGCCTTAAAATGCAAGCTGGAGCCCCTGTTACACGTCTTAGCGATACACAGACGGCTTACATGTCTTTTTCTTGTACGTGTTACTACTACTTGTTCTTGGTGTTACTAAGCCTCAAAACCATACTGAATAAAGAGTTAAAGATGCAGTTGGGCTTTCCGGTTGGTTTTAGTTAGGTTGTATATGGTTGTTATAGTTATTTATGTTTTTTTTTTATATTCATTTTTATTTGCTATTTGCAAGCGTCACCACTAAACATGGAAAAATCACAGGCATTTTTGGTGCCTCGGTTCAGCGAAAGTGAGAAGTGGAATTCTACCAAGATTTATGAGATGCATCCACAAAGCTGATGAATTGCTAAACTATCAGTTTCCAACCGATGATGTGATTTGTGTAGCTGCAGTCAAAAGGAAATTTCATTGACTTTTCATTCTAACAGAGTCTATGAACTAAATACAGATGCAAACCTATTTACGTTGCCTTTTGGACTTATATGTCAGACTGCCTGAGCGGGGAATCGAACCCAGGACCTTTGAAACCAAAGGCCGAGGTCCTACCGCTGAGCCATACTGGCACGGCCAAAAGGAAACGTCCATAGGTAGCATTTAACACGTGCATGTATACTATAAACAAACACTTTCCAATCGCCACTGGAGGGACGCTTATTTGCCGCACCATCCTCCAAGTGAAACGAATGGAACACTTAAACGTGAAATAATGATTAAAGACGAGAAAGCCAAAGGCTCACAGAGTCTATGAACTTATCTACTGCCTGTTGCCTTCATTTATCTAGTTGTCTTGTGTTTGAATCACGAAGGATCGAAAAAGTTTAACCTTTGCAGTCTTAAACTAAAATATACAAAAATGGCTGTGAATGCTGTATGGTAAGTCGGAAATAGACCAACAGCAAAATAGAGACAAGAAATAATCTTGAGAATGTATTGTTTACGTTTAGCTGTTGGATTGCTTTCGACTTATTTTTGTGGCCTTTCTTCACTTGTCTTAAACTTATGACCGGGAGAACCAGAGCACCATGTGTGTATCCTGATCAAGTATGGCATTTCTACATGGTGCGCGTGAACCCTATTGGATTCCCCATTAAAGGCGCCTGTTCACCATTTCGATAGCTTTGCCCGTATTCTAAACACAGCATGCACATTCCAGATTATCCGTCATCCAATAGGCTGATGTGGATCACGTGATCTCATTTTATTTATGAAAATCGCGGCGCTGCTGCAAATAGTGTTGTTCCATTTTAAATTTACCGCTATTTTCTTTATATTGCTCGAAGATTCTGCGGTGCTGCATCTAGGAGTTGAAAAGGTGAAAAGGCGCCTTTAAGTGGGAGACTATCAAAAGTTCTATATTTTTGAACCCTCGTGCATGATGTTAGGTATGGGATGGGTTGGTTCCCACCCTTTTCAGTCCCCTCCACGTCGAGGTGATATACTTTGTAGTGCACTGACCTCTCAATCATCTTGGTAATGTTGATGACCTGACCATGACCAATCTCTCTGCTAAAGGCATTCAACTTTTCCAGGATTGCTCACACGGCTACCTGAATTTCCAGTTTAGCATTACCGTATCTATGCGTAGGCTACTTCTAACGCAAGAAGGTGTTCTGAACAACCATTACAGTACCTTCCTCACCTCTCTGACCAGTAATTAACCCAAGTTAGGTGGGGACTTTGTTGGTCCCAAAACACTTAAGATGGTAACGGGACATCATTAACGCTGGAAATCTGTGTTTTTTGGACCGAGATACAGTATGTAGAGCAAACTAACTATCTTTGCCAAGTAGCACGACAGTTAAATCGCATGTTTGTTGCAACATTAAAGTCGTGAATGACGATTTAGGAAATCGCAACATATGCAAGAAATGATTCCAAAAATAGTTATGACGAACACTCTAAGTACGATGACGAAAATAACTCAAATGTTATGAACAAAATTATGACCTTACACTAAAATTAGAATGCCTCGGCACACTGCTAAATACGAATATTGGTGATTAGACTACACATTGAAGTCAATATTGAACATGGTAGTAGGTCAGTGCATGTTACACCTCCAACTACAAATGGGCCAGATCTAACCGACTGCATATACTACGGACACCAGCGTTGGACTGGGTCATTACGTAAATTGACCCAGTGATCCACCGTGACCCAATGTGACCCAGTCTGACCCAGAATGATGGGAAAAAGAACCACAACTCGGCAAGTAGCTGAAGGAAGGGAAACTCTCTTTTAGGAGAGTTGGGATTCCCCTTCAGATAGTTGAAATTGAGTTTAATTAAACTTTACAATGGAATGGAATGGAAAACTCGCGTATTGTAGAATCTCTTGCTCGACCGAGTAATTGTTATATTAAGTCAGAACTCCATTATATTCCTAGTTGAGTAGGAACTGTTTCTGTTTGTGTTAACATCGTTTCACGGTTTATTAGAAAACGGAAAAAAACTTTTATTAATAAATATAGATGCAAACCTATTTACGTTGTGTTTGGGACTTAAATGTCAGACTACAGCGGGAATTGAACCCACAACCTTTGAGACCACAGACCAGAGTCCTACCACTCAGCCACACTGCAACTTCTATTAGCTTTGCAAATAATCGGTATTGACACCGAATTTCGGTAACAGCATAACCCAAGCCAGAATACATCCCACAGCTGCAGAGTATTGACAGAGTTCATACAAATTGAATTCCTTGAATGAAAAGTCCTAAAGTTAAAATGTCGGTGGGTCAGACTGGGTCGTTAACGCCACTAGGTCACATGGTCATGTAAGATGCGACTCAGTCCAACTCTGGCACCTGTGTGACCAAGCACAAGCACCAACAATATGTAAAACAACAGGGTTTAATCTTTGTCACAGCTTTGGTTTGACCTCAGTCCAGTCAAATGAACGCACATCACACACGCTGTCCAGCAGATACAGCTCTCTAATCTAGCTGACTGCATTTTCAAGTCAAAAGCTCTACACCATCAGTCGTCCACTATAGCTTTTAAACACTTTGCACTCATGTATTTTGTTTGTGTGATCCGCGTGGGGAAAATACTTTTGTAGCCAGACTTTATACTCTCACTTCGTGCGCGCTTCAGGCTGAAAAAATAATGGAAATGTCTCGTTTTTGTGGAAGATCTTATGCATATATTCTGCTGACTATATATTTTCGATGGAGGACTCGAAGCGTCAGATGCTGGAGGACTGCAGTTCTTTACACCACGTTATTATATTATAAATTGTCGTAATGTAGGATTTTGTCATTTGAGATCCCCTCTAGGTGGTTACCTATTACTATCCTGCAGATGAGGCTGATGATTTTCTTCGAATCAGCCATCACACTCTGAGGATGAGATGTTATGTTATCACTTATCAGAGACGACGCTAGAATCACTTTACTGGGGTGGCAGTGTGGCAGCAATTTTAGTCAGGGGAAGCAATTCTCTTGCAATTCTCTTGCAATTCTCTTTCCCACAGCCAACGTAACGGTGTCCTACCCCATTTGTTTTGAGAATGATTTAAATCCGGCTGAAGAACATTTTTTTCAAGTAATTTTAAAGTTATTTTTTTCAGTGACTTTGCTGATCAAGGAGCTACCTTTTTATCAGATACCTAATATTTGATTTTGATCTGATGGATTGGGGGGCGGGGGGGGGGGGGCACAAGTTTGGGTTGGAGGGCGCTCACCCTCCTCGTCCCTAAGTATTATATAAAAGAGCTTCAGACGAGGGTTGGTGATAAGAAACAAAACCCCTGGACTACGGGATGCCCTCCAAACATGGAATTTTAATCAATAAAATGTTCAGTTCTTTACCAGAACTTTCATCAGTAAAAATACATAAAAACAACACAAATCGTGAAATGTGCCAGTTGGGTCCTTGACATGGCACCTTTCACGATTTGTGTTGTTTTTATGTATTTTTACTGATGTAGATTTTGGTCAAAATTTTGTTGATTCAAATTACATGTTTGGAAGGCATACCGTGGGGTTTTGTTTCTTGTAAGTAATATATATGTTTACACCATAATAATGTCGTCGTATGAATTTTCTTATGAACGTGTTGTATTTTGTTCTTCTTCTTTAGGTGGTCTACTTTACTGCTACATTCCCGTACATTGTGCTGATTATTTTCTTCGGACGAGCCATCACACTCAAAGGATCAGATGCTGGAGTGCTACACATGTTTACACCACGTGTAAGTAGTCCTTCGACTCTAGAAAATCTGCTTAGCTCTCTTCTCGTCTAATTCTGTCTGTAGGGTGATCACGTTCTCTTGTGTACCTAACAGAAATTTGCACACGTACTTAAACAAACACTCGGTTGTTAGTGAGGGACTGCAGCACTGGTTCAGGCGCTCTTAAATGTAAAGTAAACACAGCTAAACTAAGCCATGCCATCCTAATGGTTAACAGTCGTAATTAATAATTTGTTAAAACCTTTTTTGCCCGTAGCCAAAATGAGCCAGAATTGTTTTGTAGTCCAAAAATTGTAATTACAGGCTGTTCTCGGTATTGAAGTGTTTAATTGTATCCTTGGTCACTTGCGTTTGCACATTTTAGAATGTTATTTAGCAGCGTTTAAATCCATTAATTAAAATGTATAGAATCAGTGTAAATAGTAATAATAAATAGACATAAATCGCTGGAAATAATATTAAGGAAAATTGAAAAATAAGCCAACAGCGAAAATCGTTCACTAGAAATAACGTAGTTCAGTAAGCCACCTTTATGCACTTACGTTTCGCTAGAGTGGCATGACCCGGATTCGAACCAGCTACCCAGTTCGCCCCCAGATCACTCCGACTGAGGTCATGCCACTCCGAGAAACGTAAGTGCATAAAGGTGGCTTACTGAACTACGTTATTTCTAGTGTATGATTTTCGCTGTTGGCTTATTTTCCAATTTTCCGTAAGTGTAAATAGGAACATGGTTCCAACAAATAACTTTAAGCACCCACTCTCTCAATTTTAGTTATTTTTTCCTATCTATACAAGAGTTGCTTGTCAAACTGAAATCCAAATACTGATTCCGTATGTCCTCTTTTAAATAACTGGGCATTTACTATATTAGTAGCGTGCATAACTCCCCCCCCC
>JAHWFP010219089.1:0-41036 GCA_023313725.1 Lithobius niger
ATCCGGCTTTGTTTTTATCTTGGTAAACAATGTTACGCCCGTATCTTCAAAGATTGTGTGCTGCTCGGGTGGCAAATGGAGTGCTCACAAATTATTGGCGTGGATTCTGTGTGAAAATGATTAACTAAAGAAGGTATAATATCCAGGTGTGTTTATATGGGGTTAATCAAGAATGTATAGGGTTGGGGATGAGAATTTGTAACTCTAAAAAGTTCCTATTGAAACGTGTTAGTTCCATCCGAGTTTTCAGAGGGCGGCACACGTTCCGTTGTGGCAATTTTTTAAAAACTAAATTACAACTAATCTAAACTAAATAATACTTAAATAAAAATTAAATACAAGCTAGTTTCGTTTAGTTCAGTTTAATTTTAGGCTGAAAACTGAGTAAAAATTCCGACATAAAACTCATAACGCCCCCTGTAAACTTAAACGGAACTAATAGGAATGAATCTAAGACGTTTCAACAGGGGGTCTCAGTCACAAATTCTCCTCCCCAACCTCATAAATTCTTGGTTTTATTTATACGCTGGACCTCTAGGCAAAAGTTGTGACCAACCCCGTACGTAGATACCTAATTCGCAGTTTGTATATCCAGTGTGCCTTGGAAGATATTCTCAGTTGGGTTGAATTCCGATAGTCTATAATTATATTCCCACCCTCCCCCCCGGGGGGGGGGGTCTGTTGTTCTTATGTTCCCATTTTTAGTTGATTACCTTGCTTATAAACCAATAAATTCCCACGAAATTAGTGAGGTCCGCAATGGTAAGTTGCACAACTTCACATTCACAGACTTGCTGCTGTGTTCAGAAATGAATGCTAAAAAATGGGACCTACGTTTTCATGTTTCTTGTCTTAACTTGTTTTGTTGTAACTAGCTTCGTTAACGTATAAAGCTTTTAGGCCGCGAAAAGAAATAAGTTTGTTTCTCAGGTATTTTCATTCAAAAAGTAACCAGGCCACCAGTCTTTTTATTTTATTTTTTATTTTATTGGAAGTAACTCAAGTCTTACTTTCAACTGATCAAAACACTTGCATCTTAATTTTACGGAAAAACTTGCAAAACACTTGATTTTACGGAACTGAAAGTGGTTAATTTAGGCTAAATAATGCTTATTTTCAGCTAACTGAATTGCTTTTCCTTTTAACGGTTTTATTTGCTTGAACTAGCAAATAAAAAGCATCGACAAGGGGCAAATTTGACCACCAGGCAGGGCCTGAGAAACAACTAATTTTTATTCGTAGCCTTAAAGAAATAAATACTGCAGCCTTTGATCAATTTCTATTTTCACTGCAAATGTTATTGTCTGCTGTACAGAATCTATTAATTTATGTTAAGCAATTTAGCCATTTAACAAAACTTTTCACCATTACAGTTAAAACAATGTACAGTATTAAACAATAAATTTTGAACACTTTTTTGGACAGACGAGCATTGATCCAGTGTTTTATCCTGGACGAAAACTCCATTGTCATGATTTTAGCGTCATTACGTGAGAAACTTGCCTCATTCGAACTTTCTACACGTTAGAAACATGCTTCAACGTTTGCAACATTGTTCTATTTCAACAATGGAAGCTGCACAAACAATGGAATCTACCAGGAACGATTAATCCGTATGCAGAATTCAGTACAACATTTGAAGCGTTCAAAATTCAATGGCCAACACTGTACATGGCACCACAAACGCTCTCATTCAAACAAGATATGTGGGTAACTTTCTAAAAAATCTTTCTGACAGTAACTTTACGATGAAAAGTAATTTAACTTGTCTAGTTAACTTTTTTTGTAATTTACAACAAAAATAATAAAAGCAGTATAGATAAAAAGTAATGCAGAATTTATACAGTCAATCAAAAAGATATTCTATTATGTTATTCGGTAGGCCGGATTAGGTTAGTAATGTTGAATTTTGTCGTGGTTTATTTTGCAACCAGTGATGTATTAGAATTGTAAGTTTTGGAGCCATGTCATTTTAATGCAAAATTGTATTTTAGTGCTTGTTGAAGTAGGTGTTTATTAAAAGAGTTTAATAAAAAAGTTTGTTAGACATGCTGATTTATTTACTCCAGTAGTTTTATTTTTAATTTAATTTGACTTGACTAATTATTATCTATAAAGTTTTTAAGTTTATATTTTTGATGTTTCTGTTACTGGTGCATGTTTTTCAGGTGTTTGCCACTTTTTACTGCGTTTGTACGAAACATCCAACTATTAAAACTAAAAGGGGGGAATAGACTTTATTTTGTGACACTTTTTTCTAACAAATCGGCAAAGTGACACAATTTACATTTCCATGAGTGAAGAAAATATATTAAACTAGCTTACGCGGACTTTTCATATTGAAAGCCATTTGCAGCCTTACCCCTACTTGTGAATTCCAGCTCTCACAACGTTTTTTAATCAGTTAATCAATTAACTGCGTTATAATTTAATATAACAAAATTATTTAATTAATTACCATTTTTTAATATTCACATATGAGTTTTGTTGTACTGGGACAGTTCTGCCTGATCCTTATGCGTATGGAGTTTTTGATCGTCAATTTTTGAACGAGACGACATTATTAAATTAATAAACACACTTGGAATGCTATGTACAGAATGATGCAGTTAAAAACATTCGAAGAATATAAAAATTGTCTTCATTTTTATCACGGGAAAGTTTTTTTTTTAAATGACACGACGCAACACTGCAGGACCTCTTCACATGGGAGCTGCTGAGAGAATATGTGAACAGTTTCTGAATTATTTTCTATTTATGATTGTGGATTGTTTGATTTTTTCCTGCTTTCATCTAATTTCCCATTAAACTGATTTTATCCTGTTGTAGGTTTTATAAATCCTGGCTGGGATAACGAAGAAACGTTCAACTGCCACATATGTCACCAGGTCTTCCATACGTATAAGACTCTACGTGCACACATGAACGTTCATTCAGAACGTTTTAAATGCCCCACTTGTGGCAAGTGCTCGTATTCTCGCGGCCACCTAGAAACTCACGTATTAACCCATTTACCCAGGGAACAACGAGAAACTTGGCTTTGTTCCATATGTGATGGCAAATTTGGACTTCAGAAGAACCTTCAAGACCATTTGCGATATGCACACAAATGGCATACAAATAGCTGAATGTGAGAGTAACCAAACGAAAAGATGCAGACTTCGAATGTTTCGAAGCCAGAGAGTGGATACGGAGAAAGCTAAAGCAATCTCAGAAACTTGCAGAGAGCAAACCAAAGATTAGGAGGAGAATATTATTTTTACTCATGCAAGAAGTCGTTAACTTTTTTTAATACTGTATGCTCTTCTTAATTTGTACAAAATCTCAATTATTCAGTTTATCTGATGTTCACTCCAGATCCTTTGTCGTGGTATGTCTGTCCAGTATCAGAACACAGTAGGATAGTACTACCAACTACTTTTTAATGTTGTACAGTGTATTTCAGTTTTTGTGAAACGATGGTGTTATTAGAATCTTACCACCCTCTCCCACCTGAAAAAGAAAATTTCAGTTCTTTCCCATGGTGCAAACCATGAAAATACAAGACGTTGTCACACTGTATTTTTAAATTACACACTAAAAAAAAAAAAAAATTAAATTTGGAAATTTGGAAATGCCAAATCTTTCCTCCCGCGTTTTACAGGATATACTTTGTTCCACATTATGTTTTCAGAAAACTGACTGTTTGACGCCACGTTTTCTTCTAATACGAGTGCAAAAAATCCGTAAACATCCCATTCGTAAACTCTAATAGTAACTATGTTGGGTTTACAAGTGTGATATCCACATGTTTTTGCACTCTTAGTGTAAGGAAACGAGTCGTCATCTAGTTAAACCTGAAGACATAAAGTGGAACAAACTATAGCAACTGCTCGTGCCACTCTTCGTTATAATCAACTTCTATTTTAATCGCCATTTATCTTGCAAAATGGCGATTGCACAACTGCCAAGCGATCACCCTATTCATAGTCCGAAATTTTAGATTTGTAAATTAATGATTTTTTAAAATAAATGTGTACTCAGGAATGTTCTGTCTTGTTATACGATTATTTTTAAACTGCATTTAAACACTGGAAAAACGTTTAAAAATTACAATGTTTGTATATACGTTGTAATTTTTAAACATTTATTGCATCAAAAATCAAAATGCCTCAAAACTTGTGTAAAAATAAAAAGACGTCAGCTTTTTATCTACTACCAATAAGCATTCATACGTCATCTCTCTCTACTGTTTGTGCATAAGTTCCAAATCTGTATTCTTGTGGAATTATTATTGTTTGCCAAAGCACTAGTATTTAACTACAACACTGTATTTTTACCAATGCAAACCAGCACCCAAATACTGCATATCCTTATATAGTATTGTTTTGCATGTAATTGTCGACAAGAAAATTAAAGTTAATTTGTAATATATTTCACTATAAAAAGAAAACGTTTTTTTTTCTTTATATTAACGCTGTCATGTTCTGGGTAGCCGAATAATGATTACTCGACTATCAAACTAAACAAACCATTGTAGATATTTTTTTTTACAGAAGTTTACAATCCATTCCACAGTTGTTTGACATATTGTTATTAAGCTGGTTTCCAATATCGACCGCCTTTTCTCCACCTTTGTGTATCGTAATATGCTATGCTATGCTATGGGAATTCTTAATCGTTCATGGTGTTTGAACGACTGGTGCGTATAATAAATACCCACTTTCTCAGAAATGGCTGATTTAAACAAAGCGCATACATACAAAAGTCATATATTGAGTATGCAATCTATGACAAAGTAAAATATGAAGTGCGATCACTGTTAAGATCGCCTTGGAATGTTTCAAGTATACTAGTTACTAGCCGATTCGATAATTTCCATGTGGGAAATTTGTTCTTTTAATCATGTAAATTGAATTGAATTTGAATCATGTACTAAGTTTTTCCATTCACAATCGACTCAAATGATAAGACTATAAGTTTTGGAAGCTAGTGTGATTTTTCAGTATTAGTCGATTGGCTAAATTTAGGACTAAATCAACAAATATTGGCGAAACACCTTGGCAAAGCATTGGTGAACTTTCAGTCATGTGCCAGATTTCTTTAACTTTTATTTTTCTGTTTTTATTTGTAGATGACTATATGATTTCTGGAAATTGTGATGAGGGTCCATTTGACTGTGACAGGTGCGACCAACAGTTTTCCAAGTTCAACACTCTTCACCGCCATCGCAATGTACATTTAGGCCGATTCATTTGTTCAACTTGTGGCCGATCATGTTTCTCTCGCACCCACCTACAAGATCACGAAATAACTCACATTCCTAAAGAAGAGCGTGTTCTGTGGGCGTGTCGTGTTTGTGGCAGTAAACTGACTTCTCGAAAAAGCCTCGTGTCGCACATTAGAAATGTACATTCTGTCGCAAAGAACCTCCAGTGATTGTAGACTTTGGTCGGGAATGAAGAAGTAAATCGAAAAGATTTTTTTCCGCAAATAAATGGCGTAATATAATAATGTTGTATCTTCTGTCTGTTTACATGAAGAATACAAATAATCCTTGAGTTAATTTAAACATTAAAGTAAACACCTGAGTTAAAGGGGGATTGCCACCAAATGAGAGAAATTTATTTGTGTGTTCCTTTGCTTGTTGAAAGTAAAGGCTAGACAGAACTATATAGCGGCAAATGGCTACAAATGCTGTAGCCATTTGCCGCTATATAGTTCTGTCTTTCCTTTACTTTCAACAGGCGAAGGAAGACACGAATAAATTTCTTTTTACACTATAAACAAACCACGTGCCTCCTTAATTATTGAATGTAAAGTTGGTGCGCCCACGTGGACCAGGAAGCAGGTGGTGAAGTTAAGCCTAACGACATCACAGGCACTTTATATATATATATATCGACGGTTTTGAAACGTAGATTTTGAACCGCTAGATGGGCGCCATCTAGTGACAGTAATATCATTAGCCTTGACCGCTTGCTCCTTGGTGCACGTGGAAGCACCAACTTTACATTCAATAATTAAGGAGGGACGTGGCTTGTTTGTAGTGTAAAACAAAATATCTTTGTGCATTCCTTTCACCTGTTGAAATCAAGTGTTACATAGAACTAAATAATGGGAGATGGTGCTAGATGGTGCTTATTCATTCGTTGAATAAGCACCTTTAGGCCATTCAAAAAGGAAAAGTTGGTTATGAGGTCCCACCTGCAGCGATATTTTGACGGAAAATAAAAAGAAATTACACGACATAAATAGCAGTTACAGATAAAAAATGGTCCTTAGTTAGAAATAAAAATATAAAAATACCATTCTTGTCGTTAAATAATTCTGTGCACACGTGGTAAACAGAATTACGAGGCAGTGTTCTTTATTTTACCCAACATAAAAAAATAATTCCCCAAAATTTACGGAAAAAAAGGGCCGAAAAATAAAGAAATAAAAAATAAAATTCCGCCTACCCACATGAATTTCTGAAGGCGTGAGAATCAACTTTATTTTTCCAATGGCCTTATGTTCATTAGAGTGAAGTAAGTGTCTCATGATTTAAAAAAAAGTGTCTTTTTAAAAATTATAGAACAAAGGCAATCAAAACTTGTTCATATGGCCCTGTTTACTCTCATAACTCAACCTTATTGTTGTTGTGTTCGTTGGTAGTGCTCTTTTTTTATATTAACTAATATTTCTTTGTTGTTTTGTAGATGACGTGTTCCGTGCCACCAAAGACAGAGTATACATGTGTACCTTTTGCAATCAACCCTTAAGGAATTACAAGACACTTCATGCCCATCGTAATTTCCACACAGAACGTTTCAAATGTTCTGTGTGTGGTCAGTGCTGCTATTCCCGTAGCGGTCTTGTTATTCACAACCGCAAACACGAAGTTAAGCTTCAATCTTTGTGGACGTGTAATGTGTGTGGAGTGCCCTTCTTTTCTGCCAAAAGTTTAACGAAACACTACAGAGATCAGCATGCTATGCCAAATGCTGGACAACCACTAAATTAACGCTTAAGTTTTATCAACAATCAAATGTATTGCTGTATAAACCTTTATCGATACTACATTGCTAATCTTTAATGGTCTAGTCTTATTTTCAAATAGCATAAATAATTGAACTGTGAATTCACATGTATTTTTGCGTTCTGTAATCCTAGTTCCTACGCAGTTCAGACTGCCTTCCAGTAAACACCCAGTTTGCTTCAAACGATAACGCATGGCCCAGAACCTGTAAAAATGCGTTGGAATTTGCATGCTTATAAGTAATGGAAATAAATGTTTTATTACCATTCAACGTTGTGTAATGGTCTTTTAAAGTGAATATTTCATTCCAGAATCAAAATAATTTGTCCCATCCTATACTTAAGATCTAGATTGGGGGTTTGTTTAATATCTCTGTAATGTGTGGTGCAGTGGCAACCCGGACCACTGCACTGTGACTGAGGTTGGCACTAATGACCAAGCTGTCGATGCACCATTAAGCCTCAATCCCACCCCCCCCCTATATTTAAACTAGGGCCGTCATCACTTTCACTGTCGACATAATGGAGCAGGCTCAGCTTTCTTTCATGCAGACATGCAGGCATACACGCTGTGTCATGCAGTCTTACTACCGTGAAGAAGTCATGAAGACGTACACGCTGTGTCGTGCATGAAGAAGTCATGAAGACGTACACGCTGTGTCGTGCAGTCTTGCTACCGTGAAGAAGTCGTGAAGACGTAAATGCTGTGTCGTGCAGTCTTACTACCGTGAAAAAGTCATGAAGACGTACACGCTGTGTCGTCCATAAAGAAGTCACGAAGACCAACACGCTGTGTCGTGCAGTCTTGCTACCGTGAAGAAGTCATGAAGACGTAAACGCTGTGTCGTGCAGTCTTACTACCGTAAAGAAGTCATGAAGATGTACATACTGTGTCGTGCAGTCTTACTACCATGAAGAAGGCATGAAGGTGTACACGCTGTGTCTGTAGTCTTACTACCGTGAAAACTGCATGCCACCGAACAGAAAAAATGTAGGAATGTATATATTTAATACATGTTTGTCTTTTGTTTACTTGTGACAGTAATAAATTAAAGTCCTTACACCCTGAATTTAAAAACTGGGAACTTAATTAAAAATAAAAAGATTGTACGCTTATTGATGAAATGTGTGATGATTTTGGCGTTATTATCGATTAGGTTATGCAATAATTATTACTGAGTTGATACAATTACTTGTAAATTATTTCGCTCAGTTGAGTAATTTTTTATGTCGTTTTCCGTTTAATGTGTGACATGCAATTCATTATCCACGATCATTCAGTTAGCTCAACACACAGTAGCAGAAGTAAGAGAAGTATGCCGTGTTAGTCATCTTTCCCCATCTTCCCTGTAGGGCATTGGTGTCGTGGTTGAGTTTAGGAGCAATTTTTCAATTCCGTTGTTCCTTGAAGGAGCCATTCGGAACGGAGCAACAATGTGTCAGTGTATAAATAACGCAGAAGAGCGTAAGTTACAACAATGGAATTTACAGGGTAAGGGCGCATTTACGCAACGACTCGCCTTTGCATTCTCGCAGCTAGAAGCTGGAAATCATCTGAAATTCCAACATCGCGGCGGTTGTAGCTATGTCGAATCGCAATGAAAACCCTGAATAATGCGAGTTCAGAAGCGACTGTGAAAATTTCGTCAGGAGGAATTCTTTATCTTATTGTCACGGAATAGAAGACTTAAAGTATTTACTCAAACGACGTCGGATTTAGCTAATCCAGATAGCGTTGTTACCATGGAAATGACACCTTTGCCATCGCGTTCAAATTCTAGCTGCGAGATTGCAAACGCGAGTCGTTGCGCAAAATGCGGCCTAAAAGTTACAAGCTATAACTTGCAACTTACAACTTAGAACGTAAGTTACTACAAGTGTGGTCGACAATGTTGTTGACCTAGTAGCTTTGCCACTCAATCTCCCTCCTCTTTCTTACCGCAGTTTTTTTGGTTTGACTGGTGTGTATTTTATTATTTTATTGGAAAGCGTCACCGAGGCACTCGAATTGTTTCACTGTTCATAAATTACGAATGCTCGCGCTGAACATTGCGCGTGGAAAAGCTCTTCTTCTGCACACAAAGTGTCAAGTTTGCGCATCAAAATCATGCTTGTAAATGTGTGGCAGTTGCCTAGCAAAATGTGTCCTAGCATTAATTTATTTTAATAATTGATGTTAATGTTCCCCAAATTGTCCCTATCCTTCTTCAGACTATGCTCTCAACTTGGAAGTAAGCCTGTGGGCTGCTTTATAATCCTAAAACTGTACTTTTTTTATTGGTTTCGACTTACGTGTATTTTATTGATTTATTGATAGGTAATGTTCGACATGAAATAGAAAGCAGATGGTATGTGTGCAACGTCTGCAACCAGCGGTTCCGAAATTACAAGACTCTGCATTCACACCGTAATCTTCACACGGATCGCTTCAAGTGCACTGTCTGTGGGCAGTGCTGTTACTCACGTGGCAGTTTGGCAATTCACATCAGGAAGCATGAACCCAAGCAAGCAATGGCGTGGAGTTGCCACATCTGTGGACTTTGTTTCGAATCGATCAACAGTTTTTCAACCCATTACAGGGACCAACATGCTGCCTCCGTGGGCCAACTTATTTTACCCAAAGACGCTAGACCATGAATGAAGTTTTCGTATACGTCGGAAACATTAGCACTTCGAATCTTTTGACCTCCCACTATATCTGTTTACTTTTTGAGGTGTCACTAAAACCGTGTAAATGAATGGATGCGTGATTGTTCGAAAAAGTCGTGTAATGCATTATCTCGAGGTAATAAGTCATGTACATAGACAAAAGCTGAATTATGTACGTATGTGGGATGGCTTCCAATGCTAAATGGTTGTAATTCAGAAAAACAATTTAGTGCCATTCTGAAAGCAATGCTGTGAACAATCAGAAAACTGTTTGCTTTGCGTGCAGCTGAAAGCGAAAATCAAGGCGTTACGTGTGTATTTTTCACTCTGAGGATGGCATCACTACAAAATATTTGGTTTGGGTGTAGCGAGTCTTGGATTGTAGAAATGTAGGTGCTCACTTTTTTCACTCTGAGGATGGCATCGCTAAAAAATATTTGGTTTGGGTGTAGCAAGTCTTGGATTGTAGAAATGTAGGTGCTCACTACAAAATATTTGATATCGTAATATCTCTTGATTTTTATTACCTGTCATGCACCTGGCTTTCTTTTGTTAATCAAGCCATAAGTAAATGTTCATCCCTTTTACATGGTAAGGTGTTTCAGCTAGCCTTTCACTTCAAAGTCAGTTTAGTTTTGTTCTTGAAATTTTGTATGTTCTAGTTTGGAGCATTGCAGTTAATTAGGATTTGTGCCCTTTCTTGCAAAGGATAAAACTAAACCTTTTTTTTTTATTATGCACAAATTGCTGTAAATCATACAGGAGAAAAACACAGTAGCATATCAGCAAAAATTACACCCTAAAAATAGCTAAAATATTAAGCTTATTTTGCATTGTTGAATTCTGTGCATAAGTTTCTGAGTAATTTATGGCATCTATCAGTGCACATGATTATAACCCAGTTTAAACATTTGAATTAAACACTACTGAAAACACTACTAAATGCCTGTATGTACATTTTGCATGTAAATTCATTTTTGCGTTTTCAAACGGTGTCCCCACTGAATCGTCAGTTCCATCCAACTATATTGTTATGTATGTGGATCGAACTGAGTACCTGTGTTTTATCGATGCTTCTATCATGGTCATTCACTATCTGAATTTCTTAGTTTTAAAGTCAGTGTCAAAAGTTCCTCCATTATCCTCAAAACCTCAATACATGCAGTAACAGTGTCTATTTTTTTTTATCTACAAAGTTCACTCCACTCAAAAGATCATCCCTGCAGAAGATACAATGATATAATTGCCAAGTCATGTGTGCATAAAGCAGGCATCCTGCAATAAAAACCAAATTAACTAAATGTTGAACACCGGCATTTTCCCTGGTTGTTTGAGTGAAACTAAGTAATGAATGGTAGAAGCCTACATTACGGATACCGAATGGAATTCTACAGCAACAGGAATTTGTGGAATACAGCAACGTGTGGAATTTTACACCAACATGAATTTATTTCACATTGCTCTATGTCAAGCACTGTAAAGGTTTTGTGGAAGCTAGTGATTAAAAAAAATTTGCACACAGTATTTATGTATGTGTCTCACACGCTGCTTTTTCATTTTCAGAGCTTTACTTCACAACCTCAGGTGAAAAGTGTGTATTTCAATGTAACCTGTGCCCTCGTCAATTCTCTACTTCACACTCTCTTCGCCATCACACAAATGTCCATCTTGAACGTTTTAAGTGTCCAGAATGTTTCAAGTGTCTTCACTCTCAATTTGCCTTGAATGAACACAGTGTAATACACCTACCAGAAGGGCTTCGACAGTGTTTGTCATGCAGTATATGTGGACAAAGGTTCACCTCTCGTACTGGACTTAAACAGCATAATAAAGTCAAACATTCTTTTTACTAACATACTCTGCAAAACGAAGAGGATGATTAACTTTAAATATTTGTTGGCTGGTAAAGAAACCATTACACGGTCGTTGAAAGACGGCTTTACGTCTGGTGTATGGTACCTTTGACAACTACTTGAGGTCTCCTGCAGAGTAGAATTTATATGCTCAATTATTTATATGCTTCTTTAGCCATTACTTTCAAATTCGTTGCCTAACATAACTGAAATGTACTCGTAATTTTAAGTATATGTAAAATTAAGCAAAATCTGGTAAAGCATATTAGCCTCATCAAGTCCGTCCAACGTACTTTCACAAAATACCTGCCCGGCTTGAGAAATAAAACTTATCCACAGCGTTTGAGGCTACTTATTTTTAGTGACACTAGAGACAAGGAGAATCACATTATACCTAGGTAGACCTATGACATATTCCATTCTTCATGGACTGACCTATATACCTAGTAGTCGAGTTTTCTCGTCACGTGAAGGTAACCAAACACGTGGATGCAATTTTAAATATTGGTAGTTAAAACCCATAAAGAGGGACTGTCGAAAATGTTTTTTTTCTCGCACCGTGTCGTGAAACCTTGGAACGCGCTCCCGGCTGATGTTGCCCAAGCACCAATACTTGCTGTTTTTAAGAATAAGTTGAAAGTTATTGATCTAATTATAAATATGAAATATCTGTGTTAATACGACAATGGCCTTGGCCTGCTTTTTTTTTAAATGTTTAATTAGTATGGTTGTTAACCATTAATTGTTACGGCTGGGTATCAATGGATATTAATTACCCCTTCTCTGACGTATGGTGTTTATATGCGCAATAAATGATTCATTCATTCATTCAACTAATCGTAAACTAGAACAAGTATTGGAGCTAAATGAATTTAATGCAGACCTTATAATGACGTCAAAATACATCAGCCAATTACTAGAGGCATATGTTCTTACAAGATGGTGGATAATAGGTTAATTAACAGTACATCCTGAACTGAAATACGGATGCAGGTATATTTCCGTTGCCCTTTGGACTCAAATGTCAGACTGCCTGAGTGGGAATTGAACCATCGATCTTTGAAACCAAGGGTCGAAGCCCTACCGTAAGCCATATTGAGAAGCCATATTTATTTAACACTTCTCGGGTCGATTTGGCTCTCCAAACTGTTTTACAACGTCAAACACTTCTATAATCAAAGCCGGCAGGGTCAATTGCCTAGCTCTTTTTAACACTGACGTTGCTAAAAAAAAAAAAAAAAAAAATAAGAATGGTTTTTGGCTTAATTGGGCTGTGAAAAACTTAATTTGGTCTTTTTTCAGGAATATAATTAGGAATATTATTTGTACTGTTTGAATTCAACTAGTAAATGGTATAAAATTTAGAAGGCAAAAGCCGTTGTTTTTTTTTTTGGTATGACATTTTTAACTGCTGTCTTGCAATAAAAATATGTAGAATGTGAGAAATGTTCAAAACCACTTTGACTATTTAACCAGCCCTTTCTCGCTTCTAGAACATATTTGGATGGGCCTTCTTTTTTTTTTTACTTTCCTCCTTGACTTTCACTGCCAATAGATCCGTGAAGGAATTCTCTTGGTATTAGGGATTGGCAAGAAAAATACTCACGCCATTGTTGAAGTGTTTTTCGCTTTAGTTTTAACATATGTGCTTGTTGGTCGCGATTAATAACCTAACAACTTCGTTTCCAGCTGCAATCATGGCATAGTGCTTTTATTCACCATATTCCATAGTTTGTCAGCAGAATCCCTATTTCGAGGCTTATCGTATAATTAATTGTGGATTTTTTGCTTGCATTGTCTTTTCTTGTAACTACGGACCAACTTAATTTTGTTAACAGCCGATGAAACACTATATGGTTCTGATCGGAAGGGAAGATGCGATCTCTGGAGCTAGTGTTTCTCTGCACTGGTGTCAGTAGGTAACTTTGATATATCATATCAACAGAGGAACGCCCGTGCTGGCCTTGTCAAGCTGTGAAACAAAATTGACATCACATTCAAGCCTAATAGTTCACTGCTGGGTTCTACCATATTTTACCAATTCTACCATATTTCAGAATGGTTTTCGACAAGTTTGCATTTGATAGAAAACATTTGATGTACTAATATTATGGTGTAAAATGTTTCATATTAAATTAAAAGTCGTAATTATCCAAAGTGTCCTACATGTCACTTGCTTTTTTAAAACCAAATTTCACAATTTTATGACTAGCGAGTGTATCAAGTACCTGATGAAGTAGCATGTGTTCATCTTGTTAGGGTGGCAGATGTAAATGACGTTTTTTCTTTGATAAACACTCAAGAACTAAGTTACTATCCATCAGCATCTTACAGCTTGCAGCATCTCTGGAAATCACAAACATGCACCGAGTTGCACAAACATACACCGAGTTGCACAAACATGCACTGCATGTCATTTCCACACTTGTCACTGATTTTATACACAGCGTTTACTTGTTTGCCCTACTCAGTCTTAAATACCATTAAAATAAGTCTGTTAAACATTAATTATTAATGTTTAACAGACTTATTTTTTAGTGTTAAGCACTATTAACACATAGTGCATGCAATCTACTTTGTGTGACTCATTCTGAACCGTTCTTCCTTTTCTAGGAAATGAAGTAGCATCTAATGGTACAATTAGATCAATGTTTGCCCTACTCAGTCTTAAATACCACTAAAATAAGTCTGTTAAACATTAATTATTAATGTTTAACAGACTTATTTTTTAGTGTTAAGTATTATTAACAAATAGTGCATGCAATCTACTTTATGTGTGACTCATTCTGAACCGTTCTTCCTTTTCTAGGAAATGAACTTGCATCTAATGGTACAAGGAAGTGGATTTGTGACATTTGTAGCCAGATTTTTAGCACATTGAGGACACTACAACGACATCAGAATATTCATTTGGAACGATTCAAATGTTTGACGTGTGGCACTTGTTGTGTTTCGCGTGGCCATCTTGACGAACATAGCAGGACTCATATACCGATAAGTCAACGCCCTTGTTGGATCTGCCAAGTTTGTGGCAGCAGGATGTCATCACGGAAAAGTTTAATGACGCATCGTAGAGATAAGCATCGTGCTAGAAAATACACTTAGGACATTAAAGATTCTGTGTTGTGGATCTGTGATAATGACAACCAAAAAATAAATTCGATTAGATGCTGTAAATGGTGATCCTTCTTCATAGTTTGTCACTCATTGTATTTGTCATCAAAAATGTTGCGCGTTTGGCATGTTTGTTCCTATTATTTGTTTCTGTGCAAAAAACAATATGTGCTCATGACTTTTCTTACTTCGCGTTAGTTTCATTCTATGATTTGAAGATAAATGTTTTATAAAAATTTGTACTGTTAAAAGTTAAATTAACTGAAAGTTTAAACATCGTTGTGCAACAAAAAAGAACAGTCTGCTGAATGTATTTGTTCCTTTTATGTTTATTTCAGTTTGTTGAAAATTGTTATTAAAAGATCCCTTGTCCTAGTAATTGAATTTACTATCTTGTGAGGCCAATACCTAATAAAATAATGGATTAATTCTTAATGTTTTATTTCATTTGTTAATTTGGCTTTGCATTATTGTAATATTGTTATAATAAGGATTAAAACCAATGTTTTTCTCATCAAATTTTCGTATTCTTGCAAAAATTGGTAGTAAAGCATTGAAACCATGAATGAACACCAAACCTTGCAAGTAAACGACGGGCCAAGTTCTCCCAACTAGTTAATGCAGGCCATTGTAAAAATACTGATGCTGCTATATACAGCTTTACTTTTTGATTAGAAAATAAAAGCACCAAAGATAACAAGTCATAAAAAAGCCTTAACAGTTCACAAAATACAGTAAAAACACAACGTTTCAGGGATTGCTGCACCCCGTTATCAAGTGAAAAAGAACTTGCACTTGATAACGGGGTGCAGCAATCCACGAAACGTTGTGTTTTTGCTGTATTTTGTGCACTTTTAAGCATTTTTTTTGACTTGCTATATACAGCTGGAAGAAGAAAAACAGACTGCGTTTTTATGTCATTAAAAATTACCCTTGTGCTGTAAATTATCTGGGAAACCTCCGATCATCGTAGGGGCCGAACTATTGTCCAGAACTGGCCAGAATAGTTCCCATAGCCGCTGAAGGAGCATGGTAGCCTCTCATGCTACCCTGGCCAGCAGTCCTAGCGGGGACTTTACCAAGATCCCCTTTCCAGGGGTTCTACCAGATCCGCAAACCCTCAGCAACCAGGCTGAGCTCTCTCACCTCTCGGCTTAATACTATCAGAAAAATACTATCTACCAAACTAAACAGCTTAACAAATAATAACAGTATTAAAAATAGCGCTGAAACTTGCTAATACTTCTACATCCTTGTGGAATAATGCAGTGTTAGGTTACATGCTACATTTTTCTTTAACAAACGCGTGTTATTGATATGCATTTCAGCAATATGCAATTATGCATGTGATGTTTTGTAGTCTTCTGTACAGCCGTACCGGCTGAGAAGACTTGGAACGACTTTGTCCGTCCGTCGCTTTTTTCAACTTTGCGACGATACCAGATAGAGACGACCACGGTGTACATCGTTAGATTCAGTGTGAGAAGTTAGTTAAATAACACGATAAATTAAAACATCGTTACTTCCTTATAGCTAACAGACTTCTTCAACGTAACTAAATTAAATAATAACGTTTGATCGTCGAATTGAAATCCTAAGATAACACGCATTAAAAACAAATGGGTTTTTGCTTCGTTTACAATAGTCTCGTCGCATTGTTGCATGAATGAATAGGCTTACCATCGAACCAAATTCTCCATTAGACCTATCTGCTGCTTACGAAATTAAAACTGCATTTTCAAAAATTAGGCCTACAAATTAAAAATTAGGCCTAAAATCATGTTACCATGGCAGCGTCAAGTTGCTACGAGTCGCTGTTGGCTTCATCAACAGCGTCTCTCTCATCACTTCCTTACCACCACTGATATATATAGGCTATGTTGTGCGTTACGTTGTAATAGTGTAATTGTGTGACCGAAGGCGCACCGCACCGTGTTGCAAAAATGAATATATTTACTATATAATCCAAATCTCCGTTAGCTGCACTTACGAAATTAAAAATCCTGGTTAAAATTAGGCCTAAGAGCAGAAAATTACGCCTAAAATGTAAATAGGCCTAAAAGCTAACACATTTTTAACCGGCAGTTGTCATGGTTATTGCTTTTAGATTAGTGTAGTAGAGATAGCTGTTGGTGCATGATAGAGGTGTGCGCCTCAAGAAACTGTACAGTAGACCTGTGCGACTAGGCAGTTGCTGCAGCCGCTTGTTTTAACACACTTGCATCTAGCTGGCTTCTGTGTTTTCATTTGTGTACTGGACCCTGGTAATAATTGCATCAAAATCTAGGCAATCTTCTGTTGGCATTACCCTAATTGTAGAATTCCTAGGAAATCTTAATTGTTTTTCGCCTCGATTTGTCTAGTCCACGAGAACCCCACTGGCACTTTATATGTCGAGTTTGCCACCAGCTTTTACTCGGAAGTCCCTATGGCAACACGAAAACGTTTAGAACATTTCAATTGCACCACATTGTGGCCGATTTTGCTTTTCACGTAGCCATAATGAAGGGCCTACTGAAGAGCGTCCAACGTGGTTATGTCAAATTTGTGGAGAGGAGTTTGGTTTACATCGCGTTTTAAGGTGGCGTATCAAGGAAAAGCATAGAAGAGATGGATAAGCTACAGAAGACAAATACGTTTGCTAATATAAATTACAAGGAAGTAATTTTTTTAACATTCTTTAAAACTTTTTAAACATTCGTAAATGCCAAAGAATTAATTGAAAACCATTGTGTACAGGATTTTATACAACACTTAAGAATTCGAAGTTTCTAAATTAGTGCCATTTTTCGCCACTAGATGTCATTGGTAAACAACGGTCTGAACCTAGTTATTTTGTTATGAAATGACCACTTTCTTTAACTAACTGTGCAGATCAGCGGATGGTCTGACACGATTATGATGCTTCTAGTAATAGTGACGTCATGTTACATTTCCGGTAAATGGGGATGCTGTGTGTGACGACAGTCTCCACCGTTTGTTATTTATGTTGACATAAATAATCCTAGTGAAGAAACTGCTGGTTTGCGACCTTTAGTCAGTGGATTAAATGGTAAACATGTCTTAAAGAGCGGATGAGTCTGATGCTCTCTCAGTAATATCACTCTGAGGGATCGCAAAATTAGTGCTTAGCTATTCGGAGAATCTTAGTGCATAGCAATTCGGCGAATATGAGTGCAGACGAGTTCTATGTTTCAGCACTTCTATCACCCTGAAGGAGCGGGAATTTCATCGGACGTATCGGAACAACATTGATAGGCTATGACGACAGTGCTGAACTATCCAGTGAGTCTTGGAAAAAATAGGTGTCCGATGCTTCATCAGTGATTGCTGAGAGATCGGGAAATTAGTTGGGTGTGTAGGAACAACTTTGATGAGCTGTGGAGACAGTACTTTGCTATTTGGTGAGTCTAGGAAAGGACGGATGAGTACACTGCCTCAGTAGTGGTATCACTGAAGGATCGGGAAATTATTTGGTCATTTAGGACAACTTTGATGAACTGTGGCGAAAGTGCTGAGCTATTTGATGAGTCTAGGAAGAGTGTGATGTTTCAGCAGCGATATCACTCTGAGGGATGGGGAAATTATTTGGCTATTTAGGAACAACTTTGATGAGCTTCTGCAAGATTGCTGAGCTGTTCCGTGAGTCTAGGAAATTCTGGATGAGTCTGATGCTTCAGCAGTGATATCACTGAAGGAACGGGAAATTATTTGGTCATTTAGGACAACTTTGATGAACTGTGGCGAAAGTGCTGAGCTATTTGATGAGTCTATGAAGAGTGTGATGTTTCAGCAGAGATATAACTCTGAGGGATGGGGAAATTATTTGGCTATTTAGGAACAACTTTGATGATCTTCTGCAAGATTGCTGAGCTGTTCCGTGAGTCTAGGAAATTCTGGATGAGTCTGATGCTTCAGCAGTGATATCACTGAGGGATCGGGAAGTTATTTGACCATTTAAGAACAACTTGGCGATAGTGCTAAGCTATTTGGCAAGTCTAGCAACGTGCGAATTAGTCTGATGCTTCAGAAATGGTATCACAGTGAGATCGGAAAATTATTTAGCCATTTAGAAACAAGTATGATGAGCTGTGGCGATAGTGCTAACCTAATTGGTGAGTCAATCAAACTATGGATGAGTCCGATGCTTCAGCAGTGGTATCACTGTGGGATCGGGAAATTAGTTGACCATTTAGGGACAACTTTCATGAGTTGCGGCGTCAGTGCTGACCTACTCCTCAGTGAGTCTAGAAAAGTCCGGATGAGTCCAATACCTCAGCAGTGGTAGCACTAAGAGATAGAAAAATTATTTGGCTGATTAAAAACAACTTTGATGAACAGTGGCTACAGTGCTGTGATATTTGCTGAGTCTAGCAAAGTGTGAATGAGTCATATGCTTCAGCAGTGGTATCACTAAGGTATCGGGAAACTATTTGGCCATTTATTAACAACTTTGATGAGCTGTGGCAATAGTGCTGAGTTATTTGGTGAGTGTAGCAAACTGCGGATGAGTCCGATACTTCAGCAGAGGTATCACAGACAGATCGGGAAAGTAGTTGGGCATTTAGGAACAACTTTGAGGAGCTGTGGCGATAGTTGAGGTATTCAGTGAGTATAATAAAGTGCGGATAAGTCGATGCTTCAGCAGTGATATCACGCTGACAGATCGGGAAATTACTTGGGCCGCCATTTGGAACAACTTTGATGAGCTGTGGCAACATTGCTGAGCTATTTAGTGAGTTTAGGAAAGTGCTGTATGTTTATGATTTTTTTCCCAAAATGACAACCGTTAGAGAAAAAAGATAATAATAACGTCTGAAAAATGCGTGTTGTTAAAAACTGTAACTGGAAACTTCAACTTTGAATTCATTCTTGATAAAGTATAATATGCTGTATGCAACGGTATTCAACGTTGCGCATTTAGAAGTGTTCCAATAAGCCTACTATTTAAAGGCACAATGGCAAATTGCCTTATCTGATGTCTTAAGTATAAGCTATGTTTTCTGGCACTTAATCAAGGTGATTTTGTGGTTTTGCGTAATGATATGATGCAATCCGAAATTTACATTTGAATGTCTGTTGTTATTTTCGATTCTGTTGCGGAAAATGGATATATTATGATACAAAAAGGTTTTTCTAACTGCTTTTTCTGTTTAATTGACGTTTGCAGTTCAAATTCAGCTGCTTATTTAGTGTTAATTTCGCTGAAAGCTAGTTAGTTTCCTATAAACTAATGTCCACCCAGTAAACTAATTCTTTTCTGCGACCTTATTATGGGGTTTCGTTATATTACATTATGCTCAATGTATGTAAACATTTTATTCCCGATGTAATATTCTTACTTATAGAAACCATACTTATAATGTTCTGGGTTCATAACCTACATCATTTGAAATATTACATCGTATGAGGTGAGGAGAAAGTTCTCGAACATTTGTTTGTAGATGCATTTGTAAATCGGCGCTTCATAAAAAAGAAGGAAGGATTCTACAAACTTTGCAGCCTGCACATTACCACTGCATGAGCAATAGACATTATACTTAGTTCGGTAAAATCATTCTAGATCACTTCTCTCTCCATAATTAAATATCGCATATGGTGGTCATAGTGTGTATGCAAGTTTGAAAACTTTCAAGTTATGTATGTTTTTAAGCATTATGTAATGGGAATTATTGAGTATAACATTGTCATTACAGTAAGGGGATAATATGAAATACGTGTTACATTATTTTAAAAATTCCAAGCAGTTTCATACTTGCCTTCACATTTTAAAATAATTATGTTATGCCTGATATTTCACGAGTGTACACATAATGTTTGATGGTTAGTGATCCTTCCGAATGCAGCTTCCCATACACTCAGTCTCACTGATATGGAATGAGGATTTTTCGCATTGTAATTGAAGCGACTGTAAACTGGATCAAGTTCTATTTCATAAAATTCCATTTACTCCCAGTTTGTCTTTTCATGTCTTAAATGCATAAAAGTGTATTCTTTTCCTATTTACAAAGTTGTTTAACGGATTTGACAAACAATCCATTTCCACAAATTATTTTCTCTTTCACTTATAGATGTTCATTCTGAGTTCGTGTGCACTGTCTGCCGTCAACAGTTTTTGCACAGGAAGACTTTGCAGATCCACTACAACATGCACTTCGAACGTTACAAGTGTTCTGCGTGCGGTAAATGCTGTACGTCCAAGACGGGATTGAAGCAACATAGTCTAACTCACATCCCGAGAGCCAAGCGACTTGTGTGGCCATGTCTTATTTGTGGACAAACTTTTGCTTTGAGTAATGGCCTTGAAAGGCATAAAAAAAATAAGCATGGTATTGGGAAGAACGTCTCGTAGTGACAGGTATTTTCTGTTATTACATATGATGTTTAAAGCATTCTGCTGGCAGGGCCGTAGCCAGCACCCCTGCAGCCCCACACGTGCAGAAAACTACGTAACGTAAAAAGGTGGTAATGGTTTCAAATTAAAGATCACGCTTCCCGAATCATGTAAAAAATCTTAAAATTCCAAACAATGAAAAATCTAAAGTTCAGAATTTGAAGAAAAACATGGTTAAAAGTTGAAAGCTACCATGAAAGCGAGAGCATGGTTGTTGGTTACACCGCTTGGGAAGACACTTATTTTGTTGGTAAGCGAAATAAAAATAGCCTGTTTCTGAATAAAGCTTTACAGTTTTTAATGAGTTAATAATATATGTTTATAATATCAACACAATTTTACGCCAGGCATGAAATTGGCTAATTTAGCTAACTGCTGATTGTTAACAAAAACAAATGTTGATTACTCCATTACAACGACTTAAAAGTTCAGGTATGGTTAAATTATGGACGACGAAACAGAATAAAATTCACTGGGAATAGGATTTTTTGTTTGGTGGGGTGGGGGACCGGAGGCACTTTATTTTAATTCTGGTGCGGGGGTAAAAAAAAAATTACTGGCTATGACCCTGTCTGCTTGTGATGACCATTCGATAAGATGCTACTTTGCAATAGTAATTGCTCAATTTATATCTGTCACTAAGATCAACGATTTAATTTTTTTCATTGATAATTTCGTACTTTAATTGTTGATTCACTTATGTCTGTCTGCATTTACTTAAATACTGCTACAACTTAAATAAAGTTACACAACTACAAAAAAAATGACAGTTTTGTGGAATTTGTTCATTGGCATTAGTGTTGCAAGTGAAATTGAAACACATAAAATGCGTAGCTTACAATAAGATTTTTGTTCTTGTGACTTGGTATAATGATATGGTAAACATATATTGCAGCGTCATGTACTAAGTTGTATTTGCCGTACCAGTAATTTGTGGGTTACAGTTTATAAGATTAAATATATGATTACAAACAAAAACGTCAAGCGTGCCGTAAAAAAAAGGGGTTATATGATTGAAGTTTCACTTGTTAAAATGGACACGGATAAAAATTGATAATTTTTAATTGAAATAATCAAATGTACAATTGAGAAAATTGCATCTGTGTAAGTGCTGTTGTGCTTTACGTTTTAAATATATGATTGGTAAAACACAACAGCACTTAAACAGACACAAATTTTTCAATTGTACATTTGATTATTTCAATTAAAAATTATCAATTCTGAAGTTCAAAAGTAAATGTTGATGGTAAATAAACTAGATTTATCGGCCTAATATTATTACCAAAACTGAAACTTCAGAATGGAAATGTTTAGTTGCCAGATAGCTACAGAATCAGCCCAGCACAAATATGTTTTATTCCATGGGCTACTTGCTGTGTATGTAGTAATAATGAATATTCTGCTCTTGACTAAAACAAACTTAAGGTCATCCGTTTGTAAAGTAATATTAATGAATAATTGAATTACTGTAATCAATTAACTGCCGGCCAGGGTAGCGTGAGAGGCTACCATGCTCCTTCAGTGGCTATGGGAACTATTCTGGCCAATTCTGGACAATCTTTCGGCCCCTACAATGATCGGAGGTTTCCCGGATCGAATCTCCGGGTTAACACCTCCCTTTACCAGATATTTCTTCTTCTCTAAAAGTCTGGTAATGTTCAAAATTGATCCGGTTCAGCCATACAAGCATTAAGTTGCTTCGGCTGACTTAAGGCTCAAAGATATTAATTAAAGAAAAAAAATTCGTACGACATTACGAAAGAGAACAGCTGCACAACAGTGCTCGCATGCTGAAATCTATTATGGCGTATAAAAGTTCCTTGATATTTCGTAGGAAACTTGACCCTCTCTGTTTCGAAATAACCTTAACAGTTGAAAAAGAAGGTAATTCGACTGTTTCCTTTCTGGTTTTTTTTAATTGTTGTATGTTCACTTGAACAGAAAGCAGGTGTATTTTCAAAATCTCCAAAACACTCTTTGTAACACTGTTGGTGAAACATTTCCTAATACTTCGCTCTTTTGTTTGTTGATTGTTTTACCAAATTCCAGCAAGTGGATGGGAAATTCATTTGTGATGTCTACACCCAGCCTTTCTCAACACAAAAGATATTGCGCATCCACAGGAACATTCATTTAGAACGTTTCAAATGCTGTATTTGTGGCAAATGCTGCGCATCCAAAAATGCATTAAAACAACACAGTTTGATTCACATTCCGAGAACGAGTCGACCTGTTTTGCCTTGTCCTGTTTGTCGAGAAACGTTCACGCTTAGTAACAGTCTTGAAAGGCATAAACAGCGTAAACATAGCAATAAGAAGAAAATTTGGAGATAGAGAATTTCTTCATTGTTTAAGCATGTAGTTTGGCTTTGTTTTATTTTGTTCATTCTTCTGTTATATTTAACATGTGTATGTAGCTTGTAAACTATTTTGAACTGTACTGCATTATATGTATTTTTTTAACTATGGGTTATTTTTTAACAATAGGTAATTCTTTAACTATTATTTTGATGCACTAATTTGTAAGTACTATTGTAACTCCTGCCATGGCTTCTATCTTAATATTCATTGTTGAATGATTCTTTCATAGTTGGACACTCCGCAAAATACAAAATGCAGTGGAATATAAATATTATACACAGGATGGTAAAGATTTTAAAGCCCTATTAATTCTCTAAATTTTATGCATGTATTTCGGAAACGTTTTCAATATGCTGTAATTTGTACTCGATTATTTTATTTACAATAAAGGGAAGCATGCTTGTTTACTTGGTTATTCTTTGCAACCCGTTCAGATCATCAACTTTGTAAATTCTGTAAATTTTATGCATACACTTTGAAAACAGTTTGGATCAACTGTCATTAAAAAAAACCATTTGTGTAGTGAATTGCTGCCGGCTCATTGTTGAGATCTGGAGATACAATCGGGTGTTCATATCGGCAGCTCAATATCGGGAATCGGCAAATGTAAATAAATTCTTCGCAATCTTTCAAATTTCACTAATAGTTTATATAACCTAGGTAAAAGGATAATTGTGTGATGGCTTTGACCATACACTTAAAGGTTAAGTTAAATATCATGTGCAAAGGATACCCTGACGACTCAATAGGCTCATCTGGGGTTTTCTATGATTGGTGACGGTAAATGTAAATGAAGGACCTAAAACATTAGTTTTAGTTTATTTGTTCATTAGCCTAGGTTAAAGGAAACTTTGATATGAAACTGAATTTGGTTGTTTTTGTCGCATTTGAGTGATGTAAACTAATTCTGTATTTATTATTAATTCAAAATTTTTTGCTTACAAATTCAACATTATATCCTATACAGGAAAATAGGTGCCTACTGGCTCGTCCTCTAATTTAAAATGCCACAAACCGCGTGCCTTTATCTCGTTGGGTTGAAATTCAAGTTATTAACTTATTTACAACAAGCTCACAATATGAAAAAATTAGTTGGTACAAAACATTGAGTTATAGACAATGGTTTTGTTATTTGCTTATTTTGTTACTTGCTTTTCTGGTTTAACTCTGTTTAGCTCCTTGTAGTGTTAACCTGGCTATAGCGGATGTGGCCAGAGTGGACACCGGAACTGGAGACTTGGGCAGATGGATCGTGGACAAAGTAGACTGTTCTCCATGTATCAAAGGCATCGTGGTACTAGCATACCTGCATCGAGCGCATCATGTAGTGAGTGCTTAGGAACTATAAACTGTTCTTCATATATTTCGGACGTGAGTTTCCCACACTTCTGATTGATTGTGCTGTAGGATCTGTATCGTACAGTCCCACCAACCAGAACTGCCAGAATTGACAAAGAATGAAACTCTGGGCGTGCGCTTGGTATGCACCTGCGACAGTTTTGGTTCCGTACTGCCGGAGGTGCCACTGCCAAATGTTCACTTGAAGTGAGGTTCATTCTGGTAGCATGAGCTCATTCTAATAGCTGCAAACGACATGTTCATCTTTGTCATCTCACTACTCTTCAAATATCCTTTCTTTTTTAAATAAAATTCCCGTTTCCTACCCTGTTTCTTCTTTGGAAAGGAAGCATCTGCTCTACCCATGCTGCACCTCTCAAGCGTTGTTCGCTCTTGCCATGTTACCCTTTCAGTTGTACGGTTTCAGTTTTTTTTTGTATTTTCAACTCCCACCCCTACCCTTAAAAAAAAAATCCAGGTTTATTTCCTTAAAGTTGTGAGGCTTTCTGGATTCTTATAGCTTCAATTATTATATGGGTTTCATGGCAACAAATAAAAGCACAGGTACCTGGGCTTCAGCACAATATTATCATTCCGTTCTTGCCGAAAAATTCAAAAATAGCTGCGTAGATTGATAGGCAAGGTCAATGCCAATATATTATAAAAGATACGAGTTCACAGTTTCAGGGCAAAGCATTTGGTTTGCTTGTATTAGCATCAAAATCGCTTACCAGTAGTTTTTCCAACAACAAGAGGATCCTACACTGTAAACAACATATTGCTTAATATTATCACGAAGACTGAAGAAGAAGAATGGCTCTCACCAATATAAGGGAAGAACTGACATTTTTTAAGGCAATAATGTGAGCACCCAAATAAAACAATTTTTGTAGCTATCTTTTATCCAACGACGTTATTTCAGCATATGACTATCAGAGATTTAGTACCCCTGCTTGTGGCGAGTGCGGTTTGTAAATTAATCCACCGGCGAATTATGAGAACTAACCTAAATTTATCCAGTCTATCGTTGGACTACCAACTCTCTTCGAGATAGACAATTCACGTACGGCTACCTGTAAGCTCGAGTTTGTTCCAACCTTCTGCAACGGCGAAAGCAGCGCCACCGCGAAATCCGTCAGTGGCGTGTCACCTTAGACCACCTCACTCTTGTCACGCGAGCGGTGAGAATTAAACGGGAAAACCCTGCGGAAATAGTTTCGATCTCCCATGACACAAGGTTGCCGGATGACGCAAGGATACTCGTAACAGTATCGGGTACATGGGCTGTGTATGCCGGTGAAGGTAGATGACTTTCCATCTCGAAGAGAGTTGTTAGTCCAAGATCTAACCAATCGAACTTTTCACACTAAAAATTGCGTGTGATGGGGAGATGGTTTTCAATTGTCCCACACTCCACTTGTTTAATTATTAACAATGAAACGGAAGAAACATGTTACTTAAATTTAAAAAAAAATCCTGGAACCGTGGTTTTATTTTTTGCCATCAAAACTTGCATTAGTACTCACAATCGGTCGGATTACTATTTCTAACTTGCTCTTATTTTCCTTGCAGAATCGTTCCAAGAGTCAACCTTTGAATGTCACTTGTGCTACCAACGGTTCTCCAGATACCGAACTCTTCAAGCCCATCTTATAAAGCATACTGAACGTTTTAAATGCCCCACTTGCAACAAGTGCGAATACTCGCAGTATGCTCTTGAAGAGCACTGTTTAAGTCATCTACCAGAAGATCAACGTCTGTTGATGGCATGTGACTATTGCGGCCGACAGTTTGCATCTCGTAATGGACTTCAGAAGCATAAAAGACATAAGCATTCCTAAATATCGTCTATGATGATAAGTCACTGAAACAATGTTGCCTTACCCGGTTGTGTTACCATTGAAGAACCTTCCAAATTTCAATCACTTCAGTGTCATGTTATCGCCGAGACTGAAATTTCACTTTTGTGTGTAAATGAGGTGTGCTATTCAGGAGATGTATGTATATGGAGTGGATTAAATAAACACGGATGCAAACCTATTTACGTTGCTTTTTGGATGTCAGACTGCCTGAGCGGGGAATTGAACCCATGGCTGTGTCAACATAGGTCAGCGGTAGGACTTGCACTTTTGGTTTCAAAGGTTGTGTGTTCAATTCAGGCAGTTTGACATTTAAGGTCAAAAGGAAACTTAAATTGGTTTGCATCCGTATTTATTTAACCCTTCTCAATCCTATTTGGCTTGCCATTTTGTTTAATTATATGGAGTGGTATGTGGCTGCAGCAGGAGATAGTTTCTACTTTGTCATGGACTTCAAAAGTGTAGAAGATTTAAGCATAGCCAACATGCTTTGAAATGGTTGTAGTTCGCCCATTTAATGTATCTTTAAATTCAGTACTCTAAGTTCATTTAGTCAAGCATCGAAAACAATTGAGATGTTCCGTGTGCTGGTTGCAGTACACTCTGCAGGCACGTTCTAACAGGCACTTCCAACGTATGAACTAGGATTGATGATGGGTGCCTATTGATGATGGGTGCCTATTGATGATGAGTGTCTATTGATGATGAGTGTCTATTGCAGGCAACAGATTGCACTTCGTCATGGACCACACAAGTTAACACGTTTTAAGCATGCTCTGAAGTATCTAAATTCGTATTACAAGCTCTTTAGTAAATTTGATCTGAACAGTTCAAATTTCCATTTGTTGCTTGCGAAAGTATGCTATAAAGAAGCGTTCTTACTGCCACTAAAATATGAGGTTCAGATAACAATACAAAAATGTTGGAGCGACATTTTGCTTATCTTCATGACTCTGAAAACGTAATCATTACTAACATTACGTTAGTAATCATTTACTAACAAAGTGGTGGTAAAAAATAAATATTAATTTTTGTGTCTCATTCTTGCTTCCACCCTAACGTTTAAAATTGTTCGTTGAGTTACATGTATCATCCCGTGGTTGAAACGATTATTGACTGTTAGTTGTCAAACAGTTAATGTAGAAAGCTTTATACCGTTGTAAAATTCGAATTAGCGTTTGCTTGTCACGGATGCACAAACTTCTACCAGTTGTTACCATATCACTTTCAGCCGGTGTTTTAATGTAAGACTGTAAGTGAGATCACATAGTTTAACGAAAATTTATTTGGCATGGCACCAACTTACTGAGCTTGTCATGTATCTATAAGTCTTCCCTCCAACCCCTAATGGACACCAATATGGTCCTGCGGTATTTGTGGAGTTCAGTTGTAGCACGATTAGTTGAACGGTTAGCTCAATGACCTCTCTCCAATGTGGTATTGATGCCGAAAATGAAGTGTAATTCTGTGATTAATCAAATTACGTGACTTAACATTCGTCGTAAGATTCAACAACCTGTGATAAATTATGAAACCGGTCATGTTAGCATGTAAAACGTTTATCTTGTAAAGGTTGTCGTATAAGGTTGCCAGTCAGGAAAGACCCTGTGTAAATAATATTCTTCCATTTACTCTTCGTTTATTTGCTTATTGTGTTTAAAACAACTGTAAAGTTTTAACTGATGCTACATTTTTTTTTGGTAATGTCATTTAATATTTTGTGTATAAAATTTTGTCCAGACTTATAACTGCAGGGCAAGTTAATAATACTCTCGTTCCAGTGATACAGGGTCGTAATTTGAGGTTGTGTAATACTTCACCTCTTACAGGACGTAAAGCCAAACGGCCTCGATTCTAACAGTGAAATAATTTTGTGTTAAACGGCAATCTGCTTAGATTAAGCCTTCGTATAACGAAACCGTGGGGTATTTATATATGAAGAGCAATTGACCTTCAGTGTTGTAAACACACGTGCAAGGAAAGCAAGCCGAAACAATAAATTCGTATTATTGTGGTAATACTTTAGGTGATGTCGTCATAGGAAAAACGTTTGCTAACGTGCAATAATAGGATTTAAAGAACTATTAAAATATTTATTAAATGATGGTACCTTTTTTCCCTTGGTCTTTTACATAAAGGTTACACTGCAAGAGTAGTTATTGGGCCTTTACCTCAAGTGGCCCTGAGACACTGACCATTAGGTTTATTGAGATAAAATGCATTATTTAGCAGGTTATTTTGTGAGCTGTTTGATCGATAACATTGCTACCCATTTCTGCTATCACTGAACGTCAACAAGTCATAGTGACTGTTGATGACTTACACTGCCACTACTTAACTGCTGAAAATTAGAGAGTGCTAGCTACTTACTAATATCACATGATATTGAAACTGCATTATCTCATACATTCATTCCTAGTGCAGTAACTAAAGAACTTCTATTGCACTTTCTATTGCACTTGCTGTAGTAAGTCGAATAAAAAAAAGAATTAGTAATACTACAGCGAAAGGGGCCATACACAAGTGACATTTCGTTCGTGTCCTTGAAGTTTAAAACCACGTATGGTAATACTTGGAATATCCTCCTAATTAAAAGTCTAATATTTAATATCTCTGGTAACATATTACACACATTGGCAAAACAGAGAATATGGCCTCAGTCAAGGAGTGTGACAGTTTCAAACAAAGGGAAGGGGGAGTCACTTAAGTTGTGATGGCACAATTTTCTTACCGAGTATTTATGATACATTTATTTTTATTTTTTTAATACTGTACAACACTTGGCGTAAATGTGTTCCCAGTACCTTTCCCTTTTTTTGGAACCAGCATTAAAAATGGCTTTAATAAATTGGCAAAATTAATAATGTTCCTTAATTATTTCCCTCATCATTGGTAATGAAAGGGTTGGGCAGGCCGACGTTTGTGCCATCATTTTGTAGGAGGGAGTTGTAAATATTGTGACAAAATGTGAAGGGGAAGGACGAATTCGCATGGCAAAAAGCATAAAGTAAAAAAGTTTTTTAGTTATTAAAAACACATACAGAGTAGCCATCAAGTGCTGATGAAACAACGAAATCACGACGTTTCGGTTCCAAGGTCGGAACCGTTTTCAGGTGAAGGGTTTAAAAATTAAAATTAATAAAATAACAGCGGAGCAGGGCCATGGAAATAAAACTTACATGTCATAAGTATGCAAGGTTCCATGCTAAAAACTAAAACCAAATAAAATGAAAGTCAGCACAATTCGAAAGAATGTGCCAACAGTCACACCTAACTCACCCAAGTCTGCTGGTCGAATGAGAGAGAATTCGGTCGGCTGTACTTTAAATAGTGGGTCCCTGGATTTTGATTGGTGGAAATGTGTTGATGCCAGCATCATTGCATAACTTAATGTAGTCTTGTAGGTGATTGGCTGTAGGTATTAAGTGATTATGAACAGGTGGTTTGATTAAATGAATACAAAGTGCTTCCAAGTTTTCGCGAGTTTTCGCGTGTTACTGGTATTTGCATGACGTCATGGGTTTTGACCCCAAATTGCTGTCATCTAGTTGCTTCACTAGCGATAAAAGTCAAGTCGAAGTCGTGGCTTGTTATGGACTGGAAATGAATTGCTTGTGTAACTCACAAAGCCGACCAGCTAATAGTGATCTTGTCAGGGCAACTACGTAATAAGAACTTTTGTCATATGGTGATAAATATTGCCGTCCCTATTTATTCCCAATGTGAGCAATTTTCTGTCACCCATAGCCATTCAGGATTCCAAGCTACATCGCTCTTATTCCTCGGGTAAACAACACATACTAGGGGAAACAACGCAGTCTGCTCATCTGTATCACTGCTGCTGAACTGGAAGGCGTCCACGAATCTCTGACTCGAAAGCTTGTGAGCATAATTCCCAAACAGACAACCTAAACATAACGCAAAAGCGTGTATGTAATTTTTCTCACTTACACAGAAGATAGATTTCTTCAAGAATAAAGCAAGTCCACTGTTGAACCATAAGCAGCTACTGTTATAGATAGTAAAATCAATTGTGGAATTCTTTTACCCCTTTACTGCGCAACGTCCAATATATTAGACGGCTATGGAACGGCAAAAAAACTAACTCCCAACGCGCAATGCGAACTTTGTGAGGGATCCCCAAGGACCCTGAGGAAAGCGAGCAGCAACAGCCCAGTGGTCAGCGTCCTCGTCTCTAAACCAAGTGAATGCAGGTTTGAATACCGCGACTGATCCAACTATCATATGGGACTAAAAAAAAATTCATCCAGTTCGGCATGGGCATTAAAGGGTTGATAACTCTTTTTCTCTGCCCCATTCGAGGCCAAACTAAAGTTTGAAAAATAAAAATAAACTACCGACCTCTGAACTGTTATCTGGGATAGCACTACTGGTATGTTTCTTTTAGCGTCTTTCGTTATTCTTTGTGGGTTCCGTTTCTTTGTTGTCTGTGTTCGGTATTATGAGTTGGCAAGCACTTTCTATCAAAGGGATAATTTCATTTTGAATGTCTCTTTTGCACTACCTTTTTCGGCTTAGTCGTCTTCAGTTTGTACTAATGTTGTTTCATTTTTTCCTAGGTCACGTGATAAAAAACGTTACTGATGACATGTTTGTTTGTGAATTCGGTGACAAATATTTTGCTCTATATAGTTCCCTTACGATACACGTTTTAGTGGATACAGGACGATTTAGAGGCAATACATGTGGCAAATGTTTAAATCTCAAGGAAGTATTACTATACAGTATGTCTCAGAAGTCCAGAACCAGGTAGGCCTATATGGTATAGGCCTATACTATACCCAGAGGAAAGTCCTGGGTTCGAGTCCTGGGTTTACTGTGAGTGAACGCCTATTGTGGAAGACATTTGCTACTCCCATTAAGTGCCTATTTTGCTCATACTTTGCTGATTTGTACACCTTAGGCCTAATATGGTATAGGCCTACACTTTTTAGGCCTATACCATATAGGCCTACCTGGATCAGGACTTCTGAGACATACTGTATAATGTTTGCGGACTCAAATGCACATCTCGGTGAGGCATGCAAACTCACATCGAAATCAAACATGGCTACCGCGAGGAAGTACTGCCTTCATCATGTGGCCAATTGCTTTGTTCCTATTTGGATTCTTTAACTGACATGACAAGAAGACGTCTTATGTACCCTGATAAGTCCACCGTTAACCCAAACCGATGATTTCTAGATCAGTGCGTTTGTGTCCTCAAAGTTTAGAACCATCTGTGAAAACACTTGGAATTTCTAACTAATTAAAGAATGTAATATTCAATATCTCTCCAGCATATTACACATCGACAACGCTGCAAAAATGGCTGCACCCAAGGCTGTAGCATAAAAACAACGTGCTAGCATGCAACACATTAAATGACAAAATAAGTTACAACATGTTAACTTCAACAACAATGCGCCTAATATTCCTAGTATTTCCTCACGCCATCTTTATTGTTATGGAGAAAATGTTTTTTTTTTAAATAATTTTCACATTTGTTATTATGCAGGCTGATATTAAACCAATGCTTGAATGTGGTTCTAAAATGTGCCCGGACGATAACGCATGTTTAGTAATTTTAATGGTTTTTCAAAGTTCTAGGAAAGTTATTATTATAAATTTGCTTAATTGCACCAAATTTCTTACAGGTTCACGTACAATTTAAAATGTTCGTATTTTTGGAAGGGGTTACTAGGCTTACAGAATGAATCATTGTAACATTGTAATATAAATGTATGACACAAAGGCAGAGAGAATACGAAATCCTTTGAAAAGGAAAAGAAAAGTAGAGGTTGCTTGCAATTGCCGAGTTTTACTTTTCATCTCGGGTATTAGGAAAGACAAATCTCCCCAAGGTGCATCATTAAGCTGCAATACTCCATTGTTTAACTGTTAGGGTAGAATGTTCAAGTCTTTGTTGATTGAAGATGTTTACATGCATGGACAAAAGATCTGTTGTTTGAGTGAGGACTATTGTAATATGTATCCATGGTTTTTTTTACATATATAATGTTGGACTCACGAGCGTTGTACGTCTTTTCCATTTGTAGGGCATGTACCTAGAAGGCCTGATGGCGGATTTCGGTGCAATGTCTGTGATCAGCAATTCAACCTCCAGTCATCGCTTCTGCAACACTACAACGTGCACACGGGAAGATTCAGATGTCATACATGTGGCAAATGTTTGAATTCCCAGCGCGCCCTCAATGATCATGTTTTGTCACATGTGCCAAAAGAAAAAAGAAAGTTGTTGGTTTGTGATATTTGTGGCCACCAATGTACTTCACGAAGGGGAATTCAAACGCATGCAGAACTCAAACATGGCATTCGTAAAGATGTGCGACTGTGACACTTTACTAACTTTTGCAATGCCTATCGAGTGGAAAAACTCAATATGTAAAAAATAATACTTCGCGTATAAGGAATAAGTTTTTTTTGTAGTTACTTTATTTTACTGATGATTGTTGTGCTGTGCTTGATTTTTAAATTTGCAAATGCAGTGTTACTAATGAATAAAATTATTTATAAATTTCCATATTGGCAAAGTAGGTTGTTTTGTAAAGCAAACACACTTTTTATTTTGTTTATATGTCTTCAACACTCTGGCATATCTGCATACCATTGTGGTAGTTCATAGTTGGTCATTTTGATACAGTTTTATTTAAACATTTGCTGTATTTTCAAAACATTCTTAATAAACTATATGAATTATTAGTCTTATTAATTCTGGTTCTGAAATTAATTTTCAAGACTTCTAAGTTCCCATTTCGATTCGTGATGAAATGATTTTAACTTGATTGGTTTTATTCTTTTTTGTTTTAATTTTAAATTCAGTTAATTTTTACTGCCACAAACAAGGGCATCATCATCTCCTGTCTTTGCAGTAGTGTCACAATTGGCAGCATAATTACTTCAATTAACATGTATTGAGATTAGTATTCGAATGGTATAATCAATGTACCACATTGAAGGAGGTGCCAGGATCAAACACTGTTCTGTAAACTAGAGTGCCATCACTTTTTTAATGATTTAAAATTAATGGATGGAATTAAGTAAAGTTTCATTATCTGGTGTTGCATCTTTAATAAATGACAGGAAAGGGCTATGTATGTTTATTTAAGGTTTGGGGTAGATATTTAATCATAACAATTATAAGTAAATTAGTCAGGTAGTCATGGGGGATGAGATACAAGAAGAGTCCGCTGTCCGTCCCATGAAATACAATTTCAATGGCTTTTTTAAATTTCCAATGTATTTCGCCTTCACATCGTGGTCACTAACACTAAAAATACGTACAATTACAAGTATGTCATACCAGCTAAAATCATGACGCACAATTCACACATACAACAGTAAGAAAACACTCAGATTTGCCCAAACCAGGCAAGTATCTGCCGTCTTGAAATGACGTCACATTAAATGTTGTTACATGAGAAACTAGTTCTAAGTTTAATCCAAATGTCTATGATTGGGAATTTTTTACTTTATTGATAACTTAAATTATTAGTTGCTATAGTGTATGACTTTAACCCAAACTGATTTTATCAATGGGTTCACTGTACACTGCCTTGGTGGCTTCGATATCTAGAGTGTGTTTCATATCCTCAGCATGAACTTCCACAGAATAAGTTCTGTCTCCTTTCATGATTGCCTGCGCGTGATCAAGCTTGCATCTGCAGATTGCGTGATCACACTGGGGTCCAGGTAGACTTCCCCCCTGCAGTCTATGCAACTAATAGCATATACAACACCGCTCTTCTCGTTGAGTCCTGGTTACATAAGGCTTCAGCTATGGTAATGCAGGTACTTGTAATACCTGGATTCACGAATCCACCAGCATACTGGGTGTCAGTGGAATCATTAGTGCATTTGGAAGGAGGTGAACAGCACAAGACCTGGCAAATGGTATTGTACAGCTTGCTGGCAACCCTCACGCCTTGTTTCCTAAGAATTCTCCTAGTCATCTCATACAGACCGAGCGTATATCTAGAAATAGTTTCTCACGTAACGACATTTAACGTGACATCATTTCAAGATGGCCGAGACATGCCGGATTTGGGCGATTCTGTGTGTTTTCTTACTACTGTAAGTATGAATTGTGTGTGGGGGGGGGGGGGTCGAATTTTGGCTGGTATGCCATATTTGTAATTGTACGTATTTTTAGTTTTAGTAGCCAACATGGGAAGGCGAAACACATCGAAAATTTTATACAGCCGTTTTAATATTCTATTTCATGGATGCTTCACTATTCGGACAGTGGATTCTTCTTGTATTAGTAAATATTTTTATCATAAAGTTGTTGATCGACTGGTTAAAGAAATCATCATGCTTATAGTGATGTAACACTTTTGTACTATTCAGAATGTAAGAAAATACTAAGCATGACAGTTTTATAGCGAATTTTCGCGAATCCGTAGGGCAGTGTTCATTTTTAATTGATTTCACATTGTCAACAATGGCGTATTGGTTCCAAATGTTGTACGTGTCGTAGTATTTTTACGTTTTATTCCAAGAACCCTATTTTAAAGATACATGCCGTAAAGGAACTCCTTGCATTACCTATATTATATATCTAATAAGCAATAAAAATTATGAAGCATTTTTCTATATAAACACAAACTAGTGTATGGCAAAGCAAATCATGTGCTACTATGCAGACTGTGGAAGCTATTATGCAGAATACAAGTTACGTCCTTTAAATCTCAGGTTCAAAGTTGTTGATTTTTTCCATTCATCAGAAAATACTCATAGATAAAAATAATATAAAATTGAATACCATATACGTTATTCTAATTGCACACACTAAAATATTTTGCGTTGCACAGTTTCGGTGCAGTGCACAAATGTTGTATCTTCTAATTTATATCTTAGTATAGCGAATTTTTCAAGTTATCAGTTTTGAAACTATTCATTCGCAAATTCATTTCATACGTATTTTTTTCAAACATTCACAGATGATGCTTGCAGAAAAGGATTTCACTGCCAGGTTTGTAATCAACTTTTCACGAAGGCTAAGTCTTTCCAAGCTCACCGCAACACTCACACCGAACGCTTTAAATGTGTGACGTGTGGAAAATGCTGCTACTCTCGCGGATATCTGGAGACCCACGAGTTGACTCATCTCCCGTTCGAAAATCGACCTTCTTATATTTGTGACATTTGTGGCCACAGACTCGCAACGCAAAGTGGTATATTATGGCACAAGAGAATGAAACACAATCTGTTTAGGAATACTCACTTCTGAAGTTGCCTGCCGTAAAGAATAAAACGACTGCCATACACATTTCTTGTCTCTCAGTAGCAATGGGAAATTGCGCATTGACAAGGCTCCCCGTGGTCTGTGTTACTGTTCAAAATTTATGTGTGCAATTTGGTTTAAATAAAAATCTATTTGTGTATGTAACGAGTGGATTTTTTCGTGTTTATGCATAACTATTGTTTGCTTTTTTTAATGGACGCAATCACTGCCTTGAATCAGTCTATCAGTATTCTGCTTAACCTTGTAAGTAAATTAGTTCACGTAAATAAAACATAAAATGACAGTCAACAGCTCAAAATTTAGGTAGCAGTAGTGCTCGCGAGGCCCAGAATTTAAGAAAAAATTACACTTCCACCTCCTAAGACCTCTTAAAAAGAAACATAGTAGCATGTTGTTGCCTTGAAGTAAGGCATCTATCCCTCCAGTAATACCGTTAATCCTTCTGGACATTCACCTTTTCCCACAGTTTGATGAAAAAAATCGTTTTACTTTGGCACATCCTAGCTCAGAAAAGTAGAAAATGTTGGTTCCATCTCTCCGACATCTTGAATAATCGGCTACAAGTCTGCCGTTCAATAACTAAATTGAAACAATGAGTTGGGCACTGCTTTTCAAATTCTTAACCTGAAAATAACGTTTTAATCCCTTGTGAATTATTACTTACTACACGTCCCTTCTATACTATTATATTGTTGTACACAGAATGATGAGTGGCTGATATACGCATGAATAAGCAAAACTGTCTAACCTTCCCCATCTTGTTTTTATTTTCAACATACGATGGATGCTGTCTTCTGATATGGCAATATTGTTGGCTACCCTTTAGGTTTGCAATGCTTTTGTTTGTAAAAAAAAAATGTATATAAACTGAATTTAAAAAAAACGATGGATTGTTGTTAAGTCAAGCAACTCCATTACTGTTACCGTTGGTATAATGAGTATTTTTTTTTATTATAGTCCTCATGACACGTCACTAACTTGCTTAAAACTCGCTGTGATAAAAGTTTGATTGGCCTGTGTTTATTCGTTATGTTGGAAGTCTTCTTCGGAAACATTAGATAAAGTCACAATTCCGAGAATTATGGAGAATATTACCGCTAAACCTCACAACGAAGACACTTTCAATGTCTTGTGAATTTTCAATGGCAAACTGCCATCTTCCTCAGGCACTTTTGACAAATTGTCTGCCTCTTTACAACTACATCGTCTGCTACGAATTTCTAACCGCCAACATCGTCTGCTACGAATTTCTAACCGCCAACATCGTCTGCTACGAATTTTTAGCCGCCAACATCGTCTGCTACGAATTTGTAACTTCCGCTCCTCGCAGCCTCCCGTATTTCGTGGGCAGCACGTTTACTAGCTCATCAAGCTTCCACTGTCGGCCAAGCTGGTGTTTCAGGTCCCTCCCAATGATGTTTTCAACCCGGGGAAATGCAGGCCCTTGAATGTTCATCAATAACGCACCTCCAATTTCGTGCAATCGTATGGCTGTTGATTCTAAGCATCTCAGATGCTGTCATCCTTAGAATTTGAAGTCACTGGCGTCTCAGCTTTCTTCCATCCAATACTATGCTTAGACTCCATGCGGTGAGCTGTGATGCCATTGTCCTCCTTCCTGTTTCTTACATTGGCTATGTGTTGCCCCATTCTTAAGAAAAAGAAAGTCTAAAACGTTCAAACATCCTAGAGGATGTCAGTAGAGCTAAGTATCAATGTAAGGTACTGCAGACATGCTGATTCTTAGGTTACGTCGTGGATTATTTGTAACAAACTGTTCCGTAGCTTGCCATGCACGCCGATTGTTACTTAATACCATTGCCCAAATTCAATGGTTGAGCAGTGTTGTACCACAATTAAGCATGGCATTAGTCAGTTTAATTATATCTATGCGATGACAATATGGTGTAGCATAATAGTATTAGTAGAATGACATGTAGGCAGCTTAGGTTATGCATGTTTACATTTAAATACCCTTTTATTAGCTAAATTCATCTAAAGGTATACTTCCTTTGAAGATTGCACCAACTTGCTGTTCAACTGCATATAAATATTACTAGTATTATTAGTAGTAATATTATTTTATACTAGATTCCCCTGGTTTACCCTAGTGCCAATGGAGACAAGTGGAGGCAAAGGTTGTAAGACAAAATACTGAGCCTTCATTTTGTACCCTGCTACGTATTTTCATCCCGCCGAAATAAAACACTGAGCTAAATCACAGCACTCTTTCCAGTAGCTCTAGTTTTGTATTCTGCTGCTTAACAACATTTCTTGCTTTAAACTACATTATTAGTTAGCTCGCACTATTAGTTAACTGGTATTAATACTTTTTTCATTTATATCTAGGTTCTTGCCAAAGACTCGAAACATACGGAAAAAGTCCCCCATTCCAGTGCCATGTTTGTAACCAACAATTTACTAAATACAGTACTCTGCAGAACCATCGCAACAAGCACACTGAGCGTTTCAAGTGTTCCCAGTGCGACAAATGTTGCAATTCACGTAGCCACCTAGAAACTCACATCTTGTCCCACATCCCGAAGGAGCAGCGTCCCGTTTGGCTTTGCGATGCTTGTGGATCTGGAGTAACTTCGAAACATAGTCTATTGGAGCACCGAAAACGATGTCCTGCATACCTACAAACAACACAAATAACGCATAACTCAGTTTAAGTCACCCCTGGACAAATACGGGAAATGTAACAATGTTAGTAATTTATAAAAGCTAAGATTTGGAATGCATTATCTTATCAGTGTCTCAATAATGTTTCCTGCTGTACCATATTGTTCTGAGGAAAGCTGTAAATTCACAAATAATGCTTAACATTGCAACGTTTTGGACCCTGTGATTGGAATGTAGAGAGCATTTTCGTAAGTTCCAGCTTAAATCGGTAAATTAAATACAAACTAAAATTACAAAACTCATATTACCATATCATATTACTATCTTATTATCACATTTACTTCGCTATGTAAAGCAAAATTTTAAACGTGGTATTTTCTAGAGCTCTTTCTAAACCCACTGGACATCTGATAGTGCTCCATGATACCACTAGGTATCATGGAGCACAGTACATTGAAATTTTACCGTTCAAAATATAATTTTATCGAAATTTTATCGAAATATAATTGTTGAAAAAGGAACGACGGTTTTGTCTATGGTCCCAACCTTTCATTAGTTCTCTGAATTCATTTTTTGGACAAAGGATTTTCTTAGGGCCTTTAAGCCCTAAGGAAAAATTTGCCCAACAAATTAATTCAGAGAAGTAGTAAATGGTCGGAACCATAGCCAAAACATCGTTCCTTTATGAATGAGTGTAGTTCATGCTACCACTACGTATAATGACTTAACCAATGCAATCTGTTCACTTCTATGATGATCGTTCTCCGTTGTCACCTTTATTAGTTCTGTAGGCTGCTGAAAATTATACTTATATTTATAACCTTGGTTACAATCACGTCAGTATTGCGTAAAAGCACAGTATAGGTGCCTTTATTTCTACGCATAACACTCAACACTACACTCGCTTCAAAGGGATAGGATAAAATTACTGTTATTCAGCATAAAAGTGTTGCAATCACTACTGAAGCCAAGTAAGGTAGTTTCCTGCAAGAAATTAGCTGGAGGGGTACGATTTTTATAGAAAACTAAATTTGTATTTCACCATTTGTGGTAACAAGGACTTTAACAATACTGTTAATTATTTTTAGGTGTTCAATAATGTGGTTATTTCAACTTCAACCTTTTTTTTTAACAGGTGATATCACGAAGCCCTACAGTTGCAATGTCTGCCCTCGAGTGTTTTCCACGTTCTATAGTTTGCAATCCCACAATACTGTTCATTCAGGACGTTATAAGTGCTCTACGTGTGGTAGATGTGTTTCGTCAAAATTCCACCTTCAAAATCATCTGTTAACTCATGTGCCCATTGAAGAAAGGCCATTATGGACGTGCGACGTGTGTGGAAAACTGTTAAGTTCTCGTCCGAGTTTGTTGGAACACAAGCGAAACCTGCACGTGACCTGAACTAGAATTGCAGAAGCTACAGTTGCAGTTGTAGAGGACATTGCCCTTTGTTTTAAGAAGCATTAAACTTAAGGTTTACAGTTAAACTGAGTGTCATCAGGTTCTGTTGCAAGTCTATTCATTTCTTTGTTGGAATGCACGAAACTTGGTCAATTCTGTTTTTATTGTTATTTTTGTGTATCTCTGGTCAAACAACGTTCTGAACAAAGTCTTTGAATGAGTTTGAAAAGAAGAAAATGACTGATGATAATAAATTAATTATTAATAAATTCGTAATGGCTGTGTATATAAGTCTGACATGTCCTTGCATTCGTTCTCTTCCTCACAAAATTTGGAAAAACCGCCACTTGTACAGTCGAAAAAATCCAGTGGAGAAAACAGTAGGAGACATGAGGCGTACATGTCGGACATGTATGTAGCCACTACATGATATCATTTGTTGAATCACATGATTACCCAAATATAAATACGTATGAAAAATTTTGTTGACTGCAGTAAGAAATGCTGTAAAATAGTAAATTAGACTGAGGCTCCCTTCACACGTAGCCACTTAGTGGCGCTTCCGAGAAGCGCCACTCATAGCGGAGCATAGAACTGAGCAGGGGCATTCACACGTGTGGCACTACAGAAGCGCCAGGTGCCACAGAAGATCAAACTGCCACATCTGAAGAAGCGCCACTGAGTGGTTCCGTGTGAAGGCACCCATAATCAGAAATGGTTGAAATGGTCTAATATCATCTTCGTGTCAGTATCGGAAGTGATTTGGAAATAGGCCAGCAGCAAATGCATAGACTAGATATAGTCGAACGTTTCATTCCAGTGACATGACTTCAATTGGAACTGGTGAACCAGCCCTTTACTGACACGCCACTTATTTGTATGCCCATTTTATACCAAGTTTGCATGGTATTACTAAAATAGGCTGCAGTGACTGTATTTTTAATATCTAGTGTATAGTTTTCACTCTTGGTTTTATTTGCGACTTACCGTTATTTACTATGATTTGTGTGTATTTATTTCTACCATATATTAGCACTACTTGTTTTAATTTCTGGATTGTTGAGTGCCAGTATGTTCTTTTAGTGTGTATTGGGATTGTTGGACACCTGAGTCATCACTATAGTGATTGTATGAAATTATTACTATACCCCTTTATGTAAATCAAAAAAAAA
>JAHWFP010219089.1:45943-66851 GCA_023313725.1 Lithobius niger
AAGGATAAAACGAGTGATGGTAGAGTTGAGCCACTTTTAGGAAAAGAGCATGTATCAAGATAGGGATAAAACGAGTGATGGTAGAGTTGAGCCACTTTTAGGAAATGAGCATGTATCAAGATAGGGATAAAATGAGTGATGGTAGAGTTGAGCCACTTTTAGGGAGAGAACATGTTTCAAGATAGGGATAAAATGAGTGACGATAGAGTTGAGCCACTTTTATGGAAAGAGCATGTATCAAGATAGGGATAAAATGAGTGACGGTAGAGTTGAGCCACTTCTAGGGAAAGAACATGTATCAAGATAGGGATGAAATGAGTGACGCTTGAGTTGAGCCACTTTTAGGGAAAGAGCATGTATCGAGATAGGGATAAAATGAGCGACGATAGACTTCTACTCCTCTGGAACCAAAGCACTTACAAAGATTGAGTATGACCAAACGAAAGATAATGAAATTGCGCTCAGTATAGGCCTATTTTCATCGCTGTAACTTGATATTATGACCTCAAATACGCGAAAGAACCTAAAAAATTGTTATAACTAAGATCGTAATATTTGTTTGTGTGTCGCCAGATCACCGAGACTCCCACTACTAATTCTTATTTCTTTTGTTTGCGCATCTAGATGGAATGTCTGCCAAACGGAATTGTCTGTTCTGCATAAGTAATGATTCAAACTGTGTTTTCAACAAAGAGGCACAGGTGTGACGTCGCATGTTTCTCCATTCACAATATTTTCACGCAAACGCTCTTTAGGCCGCTATGTCTCTTAACTCTGAATCTAACTAAATCCATTGAAAGTTTGGCCAACTGCTAATGGGAAATCACAGTATTTTCATGCAAACGGGAAATCACTAGAATGCTCTATAAAACCAGCCATATACGGGGAGGGGGCTGCCCTAGTAATGTCAAAGTTTTCTTTAAACCCTCTTGATGTTTGTTCATGAAAACCTCCTCGAGCAAAGAGAGATGATTTGGAAAAGGATGCTCGGGAAACTTAAAAGAGCGACGTATTTAGCAACACACCACATATAGATCTTAAAATGTGTTATGTTTCAACTGACTTGATGCATGGAAAAATCGAAAACCTAACTTAAAAAAATAACCAGAATTAATTTGGGCATAAAAAGGTTAAGAAAAGTAAAAAATAAACATAAAAGTAGTTTCTTATCAGTTTTAGCATCCCTACTTGGTCATGCTCTCTCACTTCCGAACTCAGAAAACCATGTATTTGCAAAATAATAATATTGCAAATGAAATTTCTTCAATTTGAAATGAAAATCAAGTAGCCACCAGACTGTACACAACACACGTGCATGAAGGAAAGATTTAACTTTAAGTCTCTTTGCATACAGCGAGTAGAACCGGTAGAAACATGTCCATCACAGCATTTTACTTTTTTGTACCCATGTATTCGTTTACATTCATTATTATAGTTTTATTTTAAGTTAATGTATTTTTTATGGAGTCATTATTCATCTTTTTTTTTGTAGAATTTTCTTTTCCAAATTTACTTTGTTGGTGGACTATTTCAGCATGTAGGGTGTCTGTTCTGTCTTCCCTCTTTGCCTCAAAATGCAAACTTATTAAAAATCCTGTAGCAACGAGGCTGTACATAACAAGATTCCTATGATATGTGTTTGAAGGATTGAATGAATTTTTAACTCCTTGTATAGCTATCTTCACACATATCCGAATGCATGCATGCATGGTTGCTGGAGGTTTGCAGATCTGGTCGAACCCCTGGAAAGGGGATCTTGGCAAAGTCCCCGCCAGGACTGCCATCCAGGGTAGTGTGAGAGGCTACCATGCTCCTTCAGTGGCTATGGGATGTATTCTGGCTAATTATGGAAATCTTTCGGCCACGACGCTGATCGGAGGTTTCCTGGGTCGAATCCCCGGGCTGGCAGCTCCCTTTACCAGATATCTTCTTCTTCTCTAAAAAAAAATCTGGTAATGTTCAGAATTGAGCCGGTTCTGCTATACAATCATTAATTGCTTCGGCTGACATAAGGCTCTCATAATTAAAAAAAAAAAAAAAAAAAACTTTACCATCTTACTTTAAGTTGATGTATTTTTCATTAAGTTCCTTATGGATCCCTTTTTTCGGTTGAAATTGTATATCCACAAACATAACGAACTATCCTACCGTCACGTTATTCTGGAATGTCATCATCTTGATGGTGTTCGTCGCCGATTTCATCTTCCACGAGACTTAAGAGCATCAATTAGACGATGATTGTGTCCTCCTGTCCGGGGTTTTTAATTTTTACAGACGGTACCGATGTATGTTATCACCAAGATTTGGGGGTTTGTTTAACATCTATGTCATGTGTGGCAATCTGGACCACTGCAATGTGACTAAGGTTGGCACTAATGACCTAACTGTCGATGCACCATTAAGTCTCAATTCCCTACACTACTTCATTATCTGTTCCACCTCTCCTCTCTGCCCCTAAATTCATGTAATTTTTATTTTTGTTTGATACTGATCTGTTTGTGTTTTAGTTTAGATGACAAACGTTTGAAAGCATGTTTTTATAACTCTGGGATGTTATATTGTGACGTTAAGCGTGATATTGCTTGAGAGATAGTGTTCTCGAACTTATTTGCTGAATGAGCATTTAGGAATTGTTTAATAAAAAGATTGTGCTAACATGAACTATTTTTTTTTTGTAGATTATTATCGAGGAGCCGAAAGTGATGTAGGTTTCGTGTGCGGACACTGTTTCCAGCATTTTACGACATCAAAAACACTCCGTGATCATATGAATGTACATTCAGAACGTTTTAAGTGTGAGAGATGTCTTCGATGTTTCACTAGGAAGAATGATTTAGTTGACCATATGGAGACACACATTCCGAAAGAAGAACGTAAGAAGTTTCCCTGCAATTTATGTGGTTCTGTATTTGGTTCAGCCCGAAGCCGGATGAATCACCGTCGACGCAAGCATTCACACGTAAGAAAGAATCACGACATTTGTGGCTGTATTTAAATACTGCACTATCTTACGTGTTATTTGTGTTTAAAGTCCGCACAAAGAGCACATGCGTAAATTGCACAAGTTTAGTTTGGGATGGTAAACGAAGTAAAAAAAAAAAGGCACCATTTTTCTCAGCAGAATTTAAATATTCCAAACATCCTATATTTGCGGCAAAAATTTGTGTTTTTTATACAATGCCTTTGCTGCAAATTAGGTGTTTGTCATTTTTAACGTTTTTATATGCTAGTCAAATAAAACATTGATATAAACTCTTTGTCACATGTTTAACTAAAAATTCAGGTAAGAGTCCTAGAATAGTCTCTTCCACATATTTGACACAGCTTTTAAGTTCATATTGCATTATTTAATTAGTAATTTATGACAGAAACTGATTGTGAACTTTATTTGCGTATTTTTCAGTTAGTATGCAAATTATGTTATGTGATTACGTACCTGTATGTACGAATGATTTATGTATAGTTTTTAACATTGTTTTTCATTCTACTTTTTACACATTAAATGATTTGCGCTAATTTTATATGGTTTTATATTACTACTTATTAGTAAAGTAGTAATTACGAAGGAGGATTACGAAGTTTTTTTTATGGAAACGTAATATCAGTACTTGCTAAAGTTTTGTCCTTTGCTTAATTAACAAGTTTGTATTAGTGCTAATCATTGTTAGACCTATTCTGTGCTGTATTATTCGTCTGTGTATATGTTCTGCAGTGGTATTGTGTTTTGTATTTCCCCTGCATTGTTTGTAATAAATTGAAGACATATACAGTAAACTTGCAACCTTTTTAAGATTTGTTTAATTGCATTGATGTAGAAAGCTCATTACTTTGTGTTCAAGCATGTTATTATAGAACAAAGCAAACATAGATAGCAAACGTTATCGTAAGCTTACATTGTGGATTGCGTAACCTAACTTTGTGCGACCTAATACAGTATAGTAACGTATGGTAAATGTAGATTTGCGGATGTATTCGTTATAATGTGGATGTTTCCGTGCAAGGTCGTATTCGGAAAACAAAGTGGCCTTCAAGCCATGGACTATAAAGAAAAATGAAATCACCGCCCCAAAAGCGAGTGTTGGTTTATTTAGCCGTGCGGTTCATTTTTGAAAAATTAAAATAATTTACTATAAAGGTTTAATCCAACAATGTTGAATTCATACATTAGCCACTGACCTACATTGCTGAATAATATTTTGCTTGTGACGTCAGTATTAATCTCTAACCTTGCGGTGACTTGTTTATAAATAAAAATATAAAAAAAACTTGTCTTTAACCTCAAAACACTATTGTTTTTAAAAATCTTAAAAAACTATAGTTGTTTCATTATTGGATTATTTGTTGTCGTTAAAATTTAAGCTTTGGCTTTATACAGAAATGCTGTTGTTTATTGGTTGGCTATTTTTAGAACAGAAATGTGCATTATCTCTTTTAACAACAGAAATCTTTCGTGTATTTTATAGATTATCTTGGATTAAGCCAACAAAGCATGGAAGATGGGATGTTTGAATGCGATGTCTGTGGTCACCAATTCTCCAACTACACTACTCTTCGTCGTCACGGCAACGTTCATTCAGGTCGCTTCAAGTGCGCTACTTGCGGCAAGTGTTTTGGCACACGGAACGACTTGTGGAACCACTCCTTGGTACACATTCCTCCTGATCAGCGTGAAACATTTCCTTGCAGCATCTGTGGCCTGAAATTCAGTTCTCCCAGAAGCCGGTGGAATCACTACAGGATTAAACATCCTGAATTACGAAGCCATAAGTGGAAATAGAATAGAATAGAACTGAAATATCACGTATAAGTGAACTATTTACTTATCACGCTGGCTTCACGTGAAAAACTGTATTAAAAACTGTATTAAAAACTATATTTAAAACTGTATTACCGGAAGTCAAGTGAACTGTTACAGAAGTGAAAATCTGTCGAAACTAACTTTGACTAAACCACCGCCCCCAAATATTAGATTGTTTATTTTGAACTTTACCCGTCAACTTTTAAAAAAAAGTTGAGACAAGTGTTTGAATTAATCTACAAGTGTAGAGAAACAATCTTTTAAATTAATGCTGGTTTTCGTTCATTTATGTGTCATTAATGTTCTCATATTTGAAATTTTTACAGTTTACTATTATTGTGGTTCCCTGTTTTTTTTTTTTGATAAACACTATAATTTCTTGTGTTTTATTTAAATAATAAAAAAATTTTTACTGCACGTTGTTAAGTCTGTGAATCGTTAATTTCTTAAACTTTTTTGCGTTCAGTGAATAAATAAAAAATAAAAACAAAATCAATTTCACGGAAGGCAAACTCGGCAAACTCAAAACACATGGAAGTTAACACCATAAGGCTACCATAATCAAAGTTTTCCTTTTCATAAATGCCATAAATAAAATTTGAGGAAATTTGTTTTGCATTTGTATACGGAATGACCTAAGAGTAGCTGTATATTTGTTAATAAGGTATGTGATATGTTCGGAAATATTATTTGGCATTATGGTTTTAACCATAAGTACAATATTTGCTTGTTGTGTCCAACAGGTATTCAAGTGTTAAGTTATCAAACTGTAGCCAGTGATTACCTCCCTAAACTCACTGACGAGGATTATATGTCGCTGCAACTCATCAAAGTTATTCGTAATGTACATGATTTTCCAATCCCACAGCATGATGCCATTACTGAAGCATCACACTCATCGGCTCTTTGAGCCAGACTTTACGCTTAATCGATCAGTTAAAAATGAAGGATAAGCAGTTTTCCTCATCGAATTATTACCATAAACATATTAACAAATGATGGAGAGTGTTGTCATACAATGTCACCACTATGTTAAAAGAAAGTTAAGATGTCACCCGCCTACATCAAATATACGTATTTATCAGCTAGTATTTAACTTACACTGCTTCGTAAGGTCCCTGACAATACAGGCATGATGGTGTACATATTTTCATACACATGCTGAAGCAGCAATGTCGTTACTAAAAGACTGAAGCATGCCATCACTTTTGATGGAAGCACCATAATTGTAACCGTTAAGCCGCTGATATGTTCAGTTAGTTTAGGAATTGGGGTCAGATCGGCCGCTGATTTGTCCGATGAGTGTACCATTATTATCATCAGTAGCTTTTGATACGTAAGCCAGATAGCCAGACAAGGTAACTGTGATTCATATTTGCAGTCATTATATTTTTTATGAAGATTGGCTGACGAGAATTATTACTACTAGTGTTGTTATTTATGTAACAACTGTAGTCTATTTAACTGGTATTACTTCTTATTTGTAGACTCACAAAAAAGTTGTATTAAAACTTGAGGTTATTACGTAATAAATAGATCCTTATTTGATGTGGGTGAAACTGTTGAATTTTTTTTTGGAATACACAAAAAATTTGAAGAAAAGTTAAACAATGTTCCTGGCCGACAAGACTGAAAGTAGGCTGAAATATGACATCGGTTCATAGTTACAGTAGATACCATATTTTGACTTGTATCTTCTGATTTATACTATTTTCAGACTTTTTCATGACATAATAGAAGGTGCTCAATATTTGTTGATTTGTTATTTTGTTCCAATAATTCCAATATTACTTTCAATAACACTTCCGACAATAGTTCCTTCTTGCAAATTACGAACGGGTAACACAGCAAATCAAAAACGTTTAGCTTTAAAAATTTCATTGACTAACAATCAAGAAATGTCTCCATATTGAGAAGGAGTATTGAGAAGCGTGTAATAATTCTTTAGTTGTAAAGCTAAGCTTACCATAGCTTGAACTTTACAGGATGTGAAAAGTTGTCTTAAGACGTATATCTTTGTGCGTCACAATTTACATATTAATAACCTGCATATAGGCTAAAATTTGGCTCTAAAATTTTCAGTTAAGTTCATTAGGACCTGGATTTTAAGGAATTTCCAACAAAGGACACCAATAGAATCAATAAAAATAAATGTGAGCACTCCAAAAAACTCACCCCAATACATGAGTTGAGTTTGTAGATTTGTGTTAGCATATTTTTTTAAATATTTGTATGACCTTTTATTGATTTTATTGGGTGGGATTTATTGTAAGAAATCCTTTCAGTAAAGAACCTAATCAACTCCGCCGAAAATAAAAAACAAATTTAAACCCATTTGTGGGTTGTTAATCTGGCATTAAGTCGGTTTTTATTACTTAAGAAGGCACACCCGAATGTCTAGTTACTAAACAATAAATCTAGTGAAATAGGATTCTTGTAAACCTCACACTAATTGTATTTTTATACTTTGCAGGTGCACCGTACACATGCCCGTGTGGACAAAGTTTTCCAACTTACACTAGTTTCCACCGCCATAACAATGTGCATTTAGAGCGCTTCAAATGTGCAATGTGCAGTAAATGTTTTGGTACCCGCGGTGACCTTTGGGCCCATTTACTGACCCACGTACCTGCAGGGGAAAGAGAAGCATTTCCATGTGATATTTGTGGAAGTACATTTAGCTCGCCAAGAAGTCGATGGAACCATAACAGGCTCAAACATCCTGAACATAAAGGCAGGAAGTGGACTTGATGTCTTTGTTCTCATCTTAGAAGCATACTGATAGGACGTTTTCACCATTCACCTCATTTTTCCCATTAAGTTTGGGAAGTCGTGGTTTGAAAGTTTACACTTTTTATTTCGTAGTTGCAAGTGGCTTTTCCCCTCATTTTAGACTAATTTCGAAACAAGATAATGGCAAAGGTTTTCTTGTTTAGAGTGAATCACTATACATGCTCAGAACAAAGACAGGTTTAAGGACTGACCAAGTTTTGCGGTTTTTAAAAAAAATCACAGACAACAAGCTTTTAAGGTAAAAACATTCCCATATGTACTTAGTTCTTATAAATGTGAGTTTTCTCAAAATCATTCATTGGTCTCATAATTTGGAAAAAATTTTACTTGTGGGGCAAGAGCCTCATGAGGTTGATAATGTTTTTCCCTTGATGTGAGCATTGTTTAAATATAAGTTGAACATTTATATGTGCATCTTAATTTGAAATTCGACAAAATAATTCAGGCTTTATTTTGTAGCCTACTTATATAATTATAGCATTATTTTTTAGTGTGAGAAATAATTATTTCAAGCGTCAGCTGCTTGAATAAATGCTGTGTGAGGATGGGGAAGAAAAGATATTAAAAAATTTTCATTTATGGAAAATTGTCATCGATTTGTAAAGTTGTTAGTCGTCTATCTGCCTCAATTTGCCTTCTTTCGTGTTTTTTCCCCTGTGTAATTTACAACAAATTTGACATAAAATTGTCCATGTGTGAATTTCTTTGGAATTGTAATCTAGGTAATAAAAACTTGATGTTCTAACTCTTTATGGTTTTAGTATTGCGTTAAAGTTTGTTGTATTTATATTTATCTGTACCTATCACTCACACATTTTCTCCTTGTACTGGAAATGGATTAACGTAGGTAATTTGTCATACTTCTGGCATAACTGTTGCCACCTTTACAATAGGAAATATTTGAAATTTACCATAATTGCATTGTCATTTGTGTGGCTGGTATATATGGCTGGTATCTCTCTTAGCAATTTACACTCTTAGACATATAAAATTATTGTGCAAGATTATTGCATATTTTATGGAGGGCATTGTGCCTGTTGGAGGGCATTGTGGGCATTTTACGCACATATTTTTACTGACATTGTAATCTGAAAGTAACATTACAATGCTAAAAATAAGCAAAGGATGCATTTGACGCCTATTTCAATCATTCAAATTAAAACGAAAATTCTTTGAGCCTTAGGTGATCTGGAGCAAACCACTTGTGAAGATGAAGCAGCTCAGTATTGAACAGTGCAGATATTTTTTAAGGAAAAAGAAGGCTAGTAAAGGGAAGGTAACCTTCGATCATCACAGGGAGTCTAGATAATGTTTGGAACAGGTCATAATAGACACTGACGTTGCCTGGTTGCCTTTCAAACTACCCTAAGCTGGCCGAGACTTTGCCAGGGTCCCCTTTTTTTAAGGCAACCAAGTTGAGCTCTGCCATTACTTTGAGGGTGAGTTCGTTTGTTTGCAAAAGAAAGTTTATAGAATGTGATATAAACACAGAAGAATATCCCCATTCGTATCAAACCAAATAGCAAATTACTCAAACGGAAATGGTAAATTCACAGCTAATGGTCGAACATTCACTATGCAAGATGTGAAAAATGATGATTTGCTGTGTTGGATCATTAAGGACTCTTGCCTAAATAAATGCACAAGAAGGTCATAGTTGAGTTAGCCAGGAATTCACAAACTATAAGTTTTGTATGAAATTTTGGGCAATTGTATGGTAAAAACACTTGCCGCCATCAACTAATTTGTACGTACTTATTGACTCCTTTCGTCATTCGCCTTCACTAAGTCATAACCAAGACGTGGGAAAACGTTTCATTCGGTGTCTAATTTATACGTAACTGCATTATTTTCAGCTAGGCATTACATAAGTGCCTCAATCTTCCCCTGCAAACTACAGTACTAGGGCATTCGGGACTCCGAATGCTTTTAAAACAGTGTGAACACCAACTGAAGGTTCACGCTTTGCAAGCTCCTATACATCGAGGTTTCTGTTATGCTAAAGAGTATGATGCAACAGACGCAGAATCTTGGTATCTTACTTCTGTGTTTTACCATTATTTACGACAGCAATCGTAAATTCAGTATAACTGTTGTGTGCAGGGAAAAATAAAAGTGGCAAGTATGTAATGCCCAGCCGAAAGTAATGGTGTTTTCAGACTAATTTGTTGCCGAATGAAGCATTTGCCCACGTTTATGTAATAATTTTGTGAACCGCAACGACAAAATGAGTCATAGGTAGGTGAAATTTGTTGAAAATATTTTTTCACAAAAGATATGAACAACTGACCATGTACTGATTTCGTCTGTTTGTGTTTTAGATGTTGTACAGCTGAAGTTTGGCGAGGAGGCATTTACATGCGTCACGTGTGGTCAACAATTTCCCACTATCAGAAGATTGCGTGATCATCAGAATATTCATCTGGAGCGCTTTAAGTGTTCTATTTGCAGCAAATGTTTCACGAGGAAGGAATCCCTGATGGAACATTCCCTTACTCACATTCCCGCTGATGAACTACCGTCTTGGCAATGCATCATTTGTGGCCTCAAATTTTCGTCACGACACAATTTGCAAAATCATACCCGATTAAAACATCGAGAGTTTTATACAACAAATATGCTTTGGAGATAATGTAATGGACTGTTGTATCGTAATGTTTTTTGATTAGTTAGCTGTATGATGAGCTATTGTGGAATATGAAACCAATTTGGTTTAGTCATCGGTTAAGATTGTCACACTTCCCATGGAAAATAATTTCTTAAGGCACTTGCAATGTGTAAATATGATTTGCAAAGTCTTAACCTATTAAAACATCAAGAGATTTATTCGACATATTTCTGGGGAATATGGTTGAAAGGTTTATAACAGAATATATTGTTTTACAGTTTAGCTAAATGTTTGATGAGGATGAAATGGAGTGGAGAATAAAACCAATTTGGTTTCAATATCTGCTGAAATTGTTAAATGCCTCAATAAATATCTGAAATGAGGTCTAAACGTGCTTTGAATATAACATAATACGTACATCACATTGTTTTGTGTATTATGTTATAATTTATAGGTGAATTTCCTATTGCCACTTGACTGCCTTTACTATTCAGATACATTGTAGGAAATCCTTCCATGTCATGTGCCGTGGTAGTAGAAAATTTATTAGTTGCTACGTTTTATACGAAAAATTACGCTAATAGATATTGAGGACGATCGTCACTTGTAGTGGCGTGTGCTCAACAAGTTGGCAGTGCAACAATCCGGCAGTGCTCAACAATTTTCAATATGCTTCTACCTCAATTTCGTATTTTTGATCAGTTTAGGCATTAAACATGACTGTCGAAAATATCCATGAGCTTCATGAATGGGTTCGGTCACGCCACTGCTACAACAAAGGTTCAAGATTATTTGCTTACACCCATGATTGTTGAAACTTATATTGAAATGCAGTCAAGTGGTTTCTTTGAAAACAGTCTTATAGCCACTGTTTTTCACCGGTGGTCCGGTGGAAGTGGTTTAGAAGGCAGGATTAACACACTGTAGTCCTAGGATGTTGAATGATGACCGAATTCTTTCTATCCTTGGATGGCTTGCACTACATGCTTTCCTCTGAATTTCTCACACCGGTCCATTGTTCCTAAAGTGTAGCCGAAATATTACTTAATGTACACAGTTAATGAGCCTTTTTACAGTTCCTGAAGACCGCGAAAGAATATTCCTCATGGTTATTTATGATATCTTAATTTACTAAATATGCTGTTGGTAAATTGAAAAATGTGTAGCGATTTGAAACAAACAGTAACTGTGTAATTAAAAACATATAGCTGCAAATTAAAATAGTAAAAAATTAGCCACACAAGGTAATTACGTGCTTTGTATTATGCCACCGTTGCCTGTATCAGACTTTAACTTTTGTGTACAATATTTGTTTGCACCTTTGGACTTCATTGCTACAAATCTTGTTATAATTTTTATCAATTCCCGGAGAATAGCATTTTTCAGTAGTTATTACAGGAATCAACGAAGTTAAAAGTGTCACATCACTTATTTGAAAATGTGAGTCCATGTTTACATCTTGCACGCTTATGAAGGAAAGGATATTCGCCATTCCAATATCCTTGCAACTTTTAGACAGTCTGGTTTTTCTGGAGTTGGAAGGGCACAGAACGACTGTCTTCGACAGGCTACCACATCACCTCTCACTTCATCGTGATCGTTCGTCTGCTATTTGAATGTGACGCGGGGCCATAGCCTCCGTAGCTTGCAGACCACTACACCATTTCTCCCGCAGCAACTTATTAAACTCGCCTCTCAGTAGGAACTCGATGTTTGAGAAGGCTGTGCTGATGAACATCCAGGGACCTTCAAACCTAAACATCCAGTTCGTACTGAGTGGCGAGTTTAATAAGTTGCTGCGGGAGAAGTGGTGTACTGGCCTGCACGTTACGGAGGCTATGGCCCCCGCGTCGCAATCAATTAGCATACGAACGATCACGACGAAGTGAGCGGTGATGTGGTAGCCTGACGAGGACAGTTGTTCTGAGCCCCTCCAACTCCGGAAAAACCAGACTGTCAAAAATTTGCAGGGATATTGGAACAGCAAATATCCTTTCCTTTGAAATCTAAGCGCACCAGACGTAACATGAAATCAACGAAGTATAATTTACTTTACTTATTGTATTATCCATGGTTTATTTGTAAGAATAATATTTTTCAATATTATATGTTGAATTTGTAGCTTTGGACTTAATTGCCACAAATTTTACAAGGCCGTTTTGTAATTCCCGGTACAATAGCACTTTCCCGTGGCTATTACAGAAATCACCAAAGTGCAATGTACTTTACTAATCATATTATACAGGGTCTATTACTAATAATAATAATAATTTTTTAATATTACAAGGTTAATAATATTTATATTTGGAGAAAGTGTTGAATCTATTTATTGCCCATTTTGGTGGTGGAAACATGAATGTATTTAGTGTTTGTCCCGAATTTTATAGAGTGTTTTATATACAGTAGGATATGCGTTTGTATGCCAGTTTGATGAATTTAAAATAAATCTGATTAAAAATACTTACTGTAATATTTGACATACTTTATTATTTTATGTTATCGCTTAATACAATCTAATTAATACACAAATAGGATTATGTGTTAGAAGACTTCCTTCCGTTCCATACCAATCATATTATTCAGGGTATATTACTAATAATAATAACTATTTTTAACAAATGTAATGAGACGAATTTGAGTTATGTTTAAAGAAAAGGTTAAACCTAATTACTGTCTGTGTTAGCCAGACAAAAAGGAATATGTTTAGGGTTTGTTCCGGATTTTATATGTTGTTTTATATGGAACTTACGATATGCATTTCTACACCTGTCTGAATTTAAAATAAATGCGATTAAAAATACTTAATGTAATATTTGCCATACTATTTACATTTTTGTTGCCATATAATAGAAGCTAATTAAAACATGGATTAGAGTATATGTTTTAGAATAATATGTTTTAGATTATATGTCCCTTACTTTCTTCGAAGGCAATCTCTAAGTAATAGCTAAGTCATTGCTTGTAAATTAAATCTGTCACGAGAGACAAATCAAGGATTCTTTACTTTGGGAAGATTTGGGACGATTCATTATTTTGGGAAGAAAATCAATTATTAGCTTCAGCCATTAGTTTGGAAAGAAAATTAAAAAGTAACGATCAGCTGACAATAATTTTTTATGTGAGTTATTCACCTATGTGTAAGTTACTGTGGCTTCGAATGGAGCAGAGAAAAAAAAGTTATTACACAAAGACAACAGTCCTTGACTGAAGCGTGAGTTGTGTAGGAGGGCCATCTAATGGATAAACTTGGTACTAATTCTACTGGTGCTTACTGTTTGAAAAACCAACGAGTGGTTGTTAAAAGAATCGGTTGTACTTAACAGGCTGATTCCCTTTTTCTCCCCTCCCATTCGCCCACTTTCATCGTGGGTGTGTTTGGAACCTGGGAACAATTTAACTAAATACACACTGTTGGAAGTTACACTTCAACAGTTGTCTAGTTATCAGCAGAATATAGGATGTTTTATTTACAATTCTGCTCTTATCTTGCAATTGATAAATAGTTTTAGTTTAAGTAGTATTACGCGCAATAGTTTTGGTATTATACTTTCATATTCAAGGAATACCTTGGCATTGACATAAAGTTAGAAACTCTTCTTGCAGAGAAGGTAATTACAAACAGGGATAAAAGTAATTTGTAAATTCCTGTCCCTGTCCACTACGTTCTTCTTTCCACTACTTTCTTTTTTCTGCCTACATTATTGTGTCCATTTATCCATAGCCATTACCCAAAAGTCTTTTACTGATTCACAGTGCATAGCAAGGAAACTGTTTACTTTTCCTGTCTTTCTCTCTGACTGTGGAAAAATTTGACATTAATCAACAATGTGTTCAAAAGTTAGCATGGAATCTGTTAACTTTTGAATCCATTGTCCAATTAATGTGAAATATTTCCACATGTATTCTTTATACACAGTACCATGTTTGCGGATTTGTTTGTAGTGGGCAGAGGAGGCATAGGCAATGATAAATGCAGTTGGGACGTGGGTTGAATGGCTGCAGGCAATTGGGTAAATGCTGCAGGCCTACTGGCCGGGTTGCCGTGGGATGTGAGTAAATCCTATAAAGCTGCGAGCTATGTGGTTGTGAGCAGTTAAAAAATGTTTTAAAGCTGCAGCCTGGGGGTTGTGGACAGCAGGTGAATGTTGCAGCTGGAAGTCGAAGCTACAGTGGATAAATACTGTTGATCTGTGTGGATGCAGGTATGGTAGCAGAGTAGGTAGCGGTGATGCAACGTGCACCTGGAAAGGCGCAACATTATACCCAGTATAGCAAGGTAATTATACTAAATGTAAAACAAATTTGCTTTATGTAAGTAAAGGATATTAAGAGTAATTCCCTAACCATAGTCCAACCTCAGATCATCACGCTATCATGGGTTTCATTGGTTACACGGTAGCAAAGGTTTTACTTGTGAGACTAGTTTTCGTGTAGTATCCTAATGTGTTGTTTGCGTTGATGATTGTCGAGTTACTTCAGAGATTCAAGGCCGATTCATGTCACATTGTTATTCACACTGTGGACACATTATGTGAGGTTGGTTTAGGTTTATATTTAAACTATGCTATTCCTGATAACGTTTATATTGTAGGTTATAGTGATGTCACTTTCGTTTATAGCATGTAAAATGTCATACGAATTTATGGGGAACTCCTCCCTATTACAGTTCAAACAATTTATTTATTGTTTTACATTATTTAAGTTTTTTTTTAAATAACTCAGTGGTTTCATAACCTATAACAATACATGAACAATAACCATGTTTATAAAAACAGATAATAAATTTAATAAATGCTTTTAAAACTTTAAATTAGCCTTTTTTCCTTATGATACGCTCGTTGTTTTCGTAATGAGGGTCCTTTGAAGCAAGTCACCATCCTATTCATGAGGTCGTTGACATCTGCAACTAGTTGTACATTACAGTGCCATGGCTTACTGCTTTTTCAGAGAAAATCTTAGACAATTTCCAAGTTTACCACAGTGTTCTTTACTTTACACGTCCAAACAAAACGTAATTTTGTATTTATATCCAAACGATACCGTAATCATTCACAACGAAGTGTTATGAAGGTTATAAGTACCATCAAAAGTAGCTTTACTTTACTTTTGATGCTATTCATAACCTTCATAACACTTCGTTGCGAGTGATTGTGGTATCGTTTGGATATAAATACTAAATTTAGTATTGTTTGCACGTGTTAAGTAAAGAACTCTGCGGTACACTGGTAAATTATCGAAGTTTTTTGCTGGAAAAGCAGTAAGCCACGGCACTGTAATGTATAACTAAACGCATATGTCAACGAAAGAGTTAAATTAACTTGGAACTTGTAAATGTGTACAGGAATTGTAACTCTTGATTTTATTCAACTGCTTGGCACAAGGTCGTCTGAGACGAAAGCTACAAATTTAGTTTAGTGGCTCCAGACCAGTGGTTTAATATTGCAAATCGAAAATCAAAGGAATGCTTAGAGAAATTAACTGCCTGCCACGTGCAAGAACTAGCATGGAGCATCCTTGGACTAATCACGGCACAAGTCGTATTTTCCTCACATATTTGTTAAGTAGGAACTGACTCAGTATGCTGCAAGTACTGTACGAATTATTTTGTAAGGAAGGGTTATTGGACGAAGAGCCTCCTGACATGGAAGAGCACCCACAACAGCACAAAATAAACAACATTTCGTTTTCGACCATTCTACAACCTTATAGGCCTTGGCCACCAGTAAGGTCACATCGATCCATGCAAGCATTTTTCCTTGTCAGGAGAATTTTCGTCCTTTAATTAATTACTCAGTGTAAGTTTTAGCGTAAAATTTACCTTCAAAAGTACAATTGGTCACTTGTTCAATAATCAGCCATGTGGGGCTCCGACACCGAGCAAGTGTTAGATCATGGAGTGTTGTTCCACTCCTGAAATTGCTAACCCAGAGACGAAAAGCAAGTTTTATAGCGAATCTCTGAGGACCCGAGCACAGTACATCCTAGTGGATACTGCACTGATTCTCAAAGGGAAACTAAAAAACGACCAACAATACATTTGAAGTGATTCTCAAGGGTTTAAATTTTGATTGATTGAAATCATTTATGGCTGCTAAAACCTTTGGAATGATAAAAATAGAGAAAGACTGTTTTAATTCAACTTGAATATCGCCGCATTAGAATGAAAAAAGTATGAGACAAACTGTCTTATTCACACTTAGATATCACCTCATTATAACTGCCACTCTTGCAAATTAATATTCAATATTTCTTTATTTTAGATTGTCTATCGAGAGCTTTAAATACGAAGGATGGCCCGTTCGAATGCGATGTGTGTTTGCAGAGCTTCTCTACTTACACTTCTCTTTTTCATCACCACAATATCCATTTGAAGCGCTTCAAGTGTGCAATGTGTGGCAAATGCTTCACTCGTCAGGCATACTTGCAGGATCATATTGATACTCACGTCCCCATCGAAGAAAGGCCCACGTGGGTGTGTGATGCCTGTGGAACAAGATTTAGCTCCAAACACAGTTTGAGAAACCATAACCGCATCAAACATTCTGGACATTAAAGCATTAAGATCCGTGCGAACATTTTCTCGTTTATAACGATCCCCTTCCTCTGGGTTCTAATGTGGTGGAATTGTCAGGCCAATCTACAGACTTAATGCGTTACCTGTGTACTCAGAAAATTGCTATTTACAATTAAATTTAAACTGAAAAAAAAATTATTATTATTATTAAATTGTAATAATTTTTTCAGTTTATATTTAATTGTACTGGAAATACACGAAGTCCAAAGAACTTGTTACATGCAGTACAGGATACAGTTCTTTTTCAGTTAGTAATAATAAGAATAAAAATACAATGTAAAACTGAAAGTTTCAAACTTGTTTGTCATATTTTGTCATTCGAGCTCATAGTTTTAAAATTAGTTAATTTTTGTGATTGACCAACATTTTTTTAAACCCACGATAAGAAACCCTTTAAGATACACAGTATTTGATTCTTTTATTTTTATTGCGTGTAATTGTTACGAGTAAGAAGGAAAGGCGGCGCTGGGTCTCAACTGTATTTACCCCCAGGTTAGTCCTGCAAGGACGCAAAGGTCCCTGATGGCACCACCAGTCAAAGTGAAAGGGAGAAGTGGAAGGCCATTTGTTCCATAACAATGTGTTGAATAAAAACTGTAAAAGATTTTAAGAAGTATGAAACATCTACATAAGTAGATGGCCTCATCTGTGAAAAGAATTAGGCACCCCATGTAAAGGTTGTTATAACAATGAGTTAAATTTAAAAGATTAAGCACAAAATTCTGGTCTTTTTAGAAAGCAGGTCGAGTTGCAAACACACATCTCCCTAAACACATTCCCAGATGGTGCCAAAACCGTATGCTCAGACAGCAAATTTCAAGCGAGGACCACCTTATGGCAAAGAAGTTTCGACGTGAGTCGAGTCTCATAATAGGAGTGATACGTTTGTAGAGCTGGCGAAGGATTCAAGTTGCTGCACTAAGTTAAAAAGGCACTAAACTCGATGGGTAGAAAACTCTGAAACATTTTAAAAGTCAAATTAAGATGACCCTTTAGTCACCAGAGCTTCAAAGTCCAAGCTCAGATGTGTTAGACGCAAATGCTATGCTGAATAATGCATGGCAGGCAATGATTTGGTAAAGCATCACTCAATGGGTTCAAGATGGTCGACATCCTGAAGAAGGTATGGGGACTAGACTGGGCTTGCATGCTCTAATTATAGCCCAACATACACCTTGTAGGTCCATAAATTACTTTCCAGACAACCCAAGGTGATGACTTTTGGACGACAGCCAAACGATGATTAGTGTTGGCTATAATGTGTCCACAGGAGTCAGCCGATTTTAAACCCGACTCAAACCAAATGCCAAGATACTTAACCAAATTAACTTAGAGAAGTAGAATGCCCTCTGTTGCATATGTACACATTGGGTTTTGTTTACCAGTATGGAAGACCTTTACATTTTGTACTAGAGACTGGTAGTTGCTAGTCTTTTTATTATTATTATTATTATTATTATTATTATTATTATTATAAAATGATAGAACAATAGAATTATAGAACATTCTATATAAAGTATGCAACTCCTACAGAAATCGTACAATCATAAATGACGTAAAAGTACTAATGCAACAGGCATATATGGTTTTAATAGTGCCAATTTTAAACAAGCAATTGAAAACATATCAAGATTTGTTAGCAAATTAGTCAACATTTTGATTGATAAGGTGTTATCAGAACAATTAAATTACAAGTTGTAATACCAATATATTAAAAAAGGGATAAAAGGCTATTAAATTGAATTACGGACAATTTCATTAGTATCGACAATGGATAAAATTATAGAAAAATACTTTTCAAATAAAATTAAAGAATTTTTAGAGAAAGTTAAGCTACTTAAATAATAACAACAGCATTAAATAAAAAAAATAGGCACAAGCTTCATGGACCTTCAAAAAGCTTTTAATTTCTTTGACCAAAAGATACTACTGCAAAAATGTGAAGCTGTAGGATTAAGGGATAAATTTTAAAATTCATTAAACGTTTTCAAATGCATGGAAAAGTGACAGTAGAAACAATTCCACCAGTCTAGTCCACCAGTGTATTCAACAATTTATTAAAATACCTTATTGTAACTATTGTTTTCTTCATGATGTATGAATTATTTCGATGAATGAAGTCAAAATCATGGATTCCTTTTGTCCATTTTCATTAATTTATGAACTTGAATCCACAAGTTGGGTGTAGAATACATGTGAAAAATATTTAATGAATTGGAAAAATGGGTTCAAAAGTTTCTATAGAAAGTGATAGAGATGCAGACATGAGCATAGGATAGAAACTCATGCTTTTTCTGCTTTATTGCACTTCACTAATATTAGGTGTAAAATGTTTTCTATTGTCGTCTTAATTTTTAATTTTTAAAGAAGAAATGAACCAGATATTCGTGTTAAAAATACTATAACATAAAATATTTAAAAGTTATAAAACAAAATTCCCAAGCCTATACTTGGTATCATTATAAAGCGAAACACTGATCAAATTGATAAAAAAAATAACCTTTACTGCTTTATCTCAACAGGTAGGACGGATGGATGAAAGGGACAGAACATCTCTTCCATCAGGTTAAAACCAGGCTATAGTATAAATTCAAAGTAGAGATGGAAGAAAACCGCAATAAATACATGGCTATGGTGGAAATTCAAAGTGGAAATGCAGGACAGTTACTTCCCGTTAAATGCCTGATTGTTTATATCCCAATGCAATTCATTTGTCATGAATGAACTTTTTTGGAACTGATGTTTTTCAATTATACTGTCACAAAAAAATCAAGATTTCATTAACAGACTGCCAACTAGAGTAGTATGCGATTCTGTTAGGTTCAACTTCAGCAGATGTAGGATACATTATACCTATTTTGAGAATTTTTGCTGTACGATAGTTGACGGTTTGCTGGGGTTAATTCCAATGGTGATTCTCCCCTAATTTTTAATAACCTTCTGGTTTAAAAATGTCTGATTCATCCACTCGAGACAATTCACTGACCAGTTCTTGTAAACTAGTCATGTCCGTTTGCTACAGACTACTGAAGTTAAACGAATTAACTAAAAATAACATCCAAAAATGAAGTACCAACAGTGGATTTAAAAGTGAGTGTAGGTTAAACCGTCCCAATTTTTAATTAGATGCAAGCGAAAGAATCAGTTTCAACCCACGAGATCTACTGGCTGGAAAAGCAGGAACTCTTGCAGCAACACGTTAATATCACAATTCGTATTTTTTCTCTTTTATTTTGAATGCTTTCAATTGTTCAGAATTCATCAGAATTGCTTAATATTAACGTGAATAAGTAATAAAACCGCCCGAGTTAAATAATAAAACCCTGATGCCAAAAGTGTGCAAACATAAATAAAATGCAAGGCTTCGATGCTCCGATCTGCATCATTACCAAGCGAAGGTAAAATCAGTAAAATATCATTAAAACATGTAACAGCATAATAAAATCGAAAATCCGAACAGGCAACTTGTAAGTCAGGGGTGGGCAACCCCTTAAGCCTGCGGGCCAGCCTTACCTAAAGGTAATGTTAAAAAGAGCCAAAACCTTAAATGGTGGACTATAATGCATGTATTATGGTAGTTTTTAAAAACTAAATTAGGCCTTGTAGGCAGACTATACCAAATATACTTGTGATTTTTTTAGTCATCTAATTCGATCGTTTGTGAACTGAATAGTATTTTTACATGAGGTTTTGTTTAAGACTCAGGACCTGCATGCTGCATATTTTAAGTCTGGATGACAAATGCTAGCCGATTACAACAGTATTTTTTAGCCGTGGCGGGCTGGATGTATGGGATCAGAAGGCTGCATGTGTTGCCCATGTCTGCTGTAAGTGAAACAATAAAAATAAATTTAAAAAATACAGTCATCACAACACTGTCAGTGCTGTGTGTGTCAGCAAATTAAGATTGAAAATCAAAGGAGGCTCTGGCCCTGGATCTTGCCCTCCTCCTTTGTTTTTGAACCTTAGTTTTCTATCACCAACGGGTTTGGCTGTGTTGCGATGACTTCGTGTATTAGTTGTTCATTTTTTTGTTGTTTTTGCCTCTTGTTTTTATTTACAGCTGGCCAGCATTAAATAAGTTGACGTTTTCTATTTTATTACGCTTTTGTATATTTCGACGATGTTTTACTAT